>VYZS01003294.1:27998-78047 GCA_013400695.1 Neodrepanis coruscans | reverse complement strand
CATGAAGACATTAGAGTAGTAATTTTCAAGTTTTAGATCTAAAAATATATTTCTCAGTAGCAGGACATGTTTCTTAGGACAAGAAGGCAAACAGAGGTCAACAAATATTTACAAACTGTCATAAGAGTTTATTTGTTTTCTAAAAAAAACCACAATTCTGAGTCTGCTACATCATTTCTTCAAACACTTTTGTAATGTTGTAATAGATATAAATTACCCTCAGGAGGCAAAAAGGGCTCTGGACAGAATGAAATGATGCTACAGTTACATGAAGAGTAATTAACTGCAGTGTGTAAATAATGCCTGTGCTGCTTGACCAGAATTAGCCGAGCCTCACACAACTCATCTCCTAATGCTATTTGTGGGTTTAATTTTTCTCCCAGAGAGAGTTCTGGTAGTGCAGAAGAGTCTCATGAAAAGTCTAATGTAAAGACTAATGACAGTCAATAGATTATTTAATGTAAGGCTGGTAAATACTGTGGGGTGAGACCAAGGACAGTTGCTGAGAAGTTTTCAGCAAACATAGTTGATCCAATATTCCAATAATCCAATTAGAATAATTGATAGGTGTTCCCTGGACACCAGAATTGAGCTGGTACAACTGCAGGTTGCACATGGAATCAGCTTCTGCAGGGCAATACTCCGTAATGGATTCTAAGTATGGACACACCTACACTCCTAAAACTGAGAGGACTCTTGCAAGACCTCAGTGGACCCCTGGTACATTCTGGGATGTACTTATTGCATCCTTTTCAGTACAGATTTTAGGGCATTTCACAAGGAAGTGGCTACTTCCATGTGGAAAATGTATTAATGTCTCCCTGACCCCAAGCAGGACTTCCAGTGAATAGTTAATGTTACACAGAGTAGGCATCTGCAGTAACTGGTAAAGTGGCTGCCATAAGTGCATACTTCATAAATATATATATATATATATATATATACACTGCACCCACATTTTCTTTCCCCTTTAAAAATTTAGCCTTATAATCCCAGGTTACCAGACAGGATTTTTATTTCTAGGGCCTTATATACTGCTTGAAATACATCTATCTCAAAACAATGAATCTGTAATCCACTTTCTTACACATTGTCTTTAATTTATTCATACCATGTTCTGCAAGGCTATCATTATGGAAATTGCTTGTGAAGAATGTTCCACCAGGCAAATAAAGTGCTGGTTGAATATTTTATGGAAAACTGATTAAGTAAAATACCTGATTGATCATGTAATAGGTTTTTTTTCCTGATGAAAATCATGCTGTCTGCACTGAATTGCAAGTACACTTGTTGCAGAGCTCCATAAGGAAGATTCCATCACTCCTCCTCCTGGCTTTCACTGCTGTAAATCCAATCTAAGACCTGGTAAACGAAGAAGAATCTTCACAAAAGAATTCAACGTTTGTTCCTTGGGAAAGTGTAAAGAGTGACCATCAGAAGGGACTTTGCAGAGAAAATATTTACCCGCAGTAGCACTGATGTCTCAGTAACTGTGAAGAGCATTTTCCAGTGGATAGTCAATGTTTGGCTTAAACTCAAGTGGCCCAACACCTAATTCGAGTCAGCAGGTTTTGTTGACCCACAGACCTAATTATTTACACTCTCCAAGTATTGTGACCTTTAAGAAGCACATTTCACATTGAAGTAAATGGATATGTGCCAATTTAGAGCAGTTGTGGAACCAGTCCTTAGTTTTACACCCTGTTCTTAAACATTGAGTCAAAACCAAAGTACAAAGATTCACGGAATTTAAATAATTTCTGGATGTGCTTCTATATCCATATCCAACGTAGCTTGTCCCCTTCCCTGCTCTCTGAGCTTCAGAAGATTCTTCAGCACAGTAGTTCAGGGCTCAGAAAGGCAGTTAATGCTGTTTTGGTAATTCCTATCTACATACAACATTTTTTTGTCAAAGCCTAATCTGCTGCTGGTCAACACCAGTGAAAATCAAGAGGAATGTCACCTACCTGGCCACAAAAACAAGGAGAATATCTTTTTTAAAGACTTCACCTAAAGAAGAAAGAAGAGGGAGTAAGGAATACAGCAGCACAGAGCAATTAAACTCTAAAGCCAGAAATAGTTATATTTTCAAATATTCTCTTAGTACCCTGCCCAGTGCACTCCATGGGTGTGATTAGAAGGCTGAATTAAGTTGTAAACTAAATCCATGGGAACTCAGCATAGAAGAGCACGTCTGTCAGAAACAAAACTTGGTTGTTGGAATTTGAAGGGCCCTTTTTCCAAGTTCACAGAGCACTTCTGGAGCCCTTTGCCTGTAGAGCACTTAACTGTCAGGCTGACTCCAACCTTTAGACACCAACAGACAATTCCTTTTTATCCCTTGAGCAATCACACACCTACAGAGAGAAACTCTGGAGAAATACATGGGTATTAGTGCAAAGAACTGCAGCTGTCCTACACACAGCAGCTGGAAGTGTTAAGAGCCCTGCCTTGGTGATCTTGTTGCAGAAAGTCATCAGATTCTGGTCAGGAGAATTTGATCCACTTTCTTACATGTAATGCAGTAGGGCAGATGAGAGCATTCCAAATACACTTATTTTAAAAACTGAACCAAATTCTGAGATTTCACTCTTAATTTTGCCCATATTGCTCTGATAAGGACGTCTAGCTGCACCTAAGGCCATCAGTCTGAACTGTATGGTTTTATCTCATAGAAGGGGCACATCCCTGAGTGATCCTTTTTCCGTAGAAAAATACAGTTTATCAAAACAGATTTTGAATTTTAATTCAATATTCTGATATTGAGGAATAAAGTTTGCATCAAAATGGGGAAAACCAAGAGTGAAATAAACTGTTCCACTGGTTCCAAAATAGTCATTAAGATGGTAATTGGGACAGTTACTTGGAACATGAGATAAGTGGCTTCTAATCCCTCTGATTCAGAGATTTAAAGCTTATCCAGCAGCTTTACTCTAATTGTTACTCTGGAATTGGTACCTTTTTGGTTTCTCCTCTTATTTCTGTGTGTGAAAATTCAGATGGAATTATTTTTTTTCTTCAAGAAGGGCTTGAGACTAAGTGCTAATATTCATCAATTCCTACAAACTACATTTCTTATTTTCTAGCCTGGATTTCTCTCTGAAGCTGTCACAAAGCTGTCAAGAAGAGTTTCTGCCCTCTCCCATCCCAGTTTCAGCTTTGAGAACACGTAAGGCCAGGGAACCCAACTTGTGTGCACTGAGATTTTTTAGCAAACACAGACATTACACTGTACAGGAAAGACTAGACAATATAGAAACCTTGTTATTCTTTCAAAGTCATGTTTTTGTTTGTTGGCTTTAAACTCACAGCCATGTGTATGAGGAATTGGGTGTGCCAATCCCATTAACAATAATGGGAGCAGAAGGCTTAATTCTCCACATACTATGCTGAAAATGTGCCCCCTCAAGAATCCTGCGTGTGTAATTGATTTGGGCTATTTGTTTGAACTTGCCAAATGGATTTCTTGAATATTTGTAGCTGGTTTTGAAAGCACTCCCATCCTCAACCAGACATACACCTTATTAAAGGATTTGATTTGACATTTAACAATTTTGTATATTAATATTCCCCACTTTTTCCTAGATCAACATAATCCTCCTAAATCCCAGCATCAACAGTCATTACACCAAAGGAACAAGATGTTGCTGGTGTCGCTGCCTTCCAATATTGAATTTTGTAGGAGCTTGGCTGATTTGGAGAGATTTATATTCTGCTATTTCCTGAGCTGTAAGCAGGACCTTGCAGGTTCAGCTCTTTGAAAATATTCACATAAACAATCTCACTTCATTACTTTGAAGGAAATAGATTCAGTGGCATCTGGTAGAGTGGTGATATTCTGTGACAGAGAAAGATATCTTTTCACTTAGTCCTGGCTGAGACCAAACCCTGGGTACCAAGAGACTGGTGTGTGATGGATCTGAGATCTGATCTCAGATATAGTAAGAGTTCAGCTGTTTCAGGTGAGAATGACAGCAAGAAGCTTAGTTTTAATTAATGTGATACTGATACTTATTCCCATAGCCAGTGTGAGCAGCAAACCAAACCTTTCCTAAGACTCCTTCTGTGATAGGTCTTCATTCTGTCTCGCAGCACTAAAGGGCTTTTCCTGTCATCTCATTCTATGATCTCAAGCTGTAAACTGTGTTTTGCTGTCCTGCCTCAGACCGACTATTGCATCACTCAACAGATAATTCCATTGCAATGAATTGGGCTACTCAGAAAATTTACCCTTCAGCTTCAGATCTGGGTGTGATGGAATGAAGAGGATTCACTCATCATTCCAGTAGGTAGAGTGAAGAAGGAATGTTGGCTCTAATTTTAGAGTCAGTAGCCAAAAAGGCAAGGTCAGCATAGCAGGAGGATGTTGTAATTTGCTGCTGGTGTAAAGCAGCAGTAAGTTTCTATCCCAAAGGACCAAGAGAAAGTAATGAAAGAATAGTGACTCAGAGGTGTGTCTGTGAGTCACAAACACCCTGGGGATTGCCTGATTGCATCTCTTCAGGCTGTATGTATGGAAAACGGGAGAGAACAGCTGTTTAGAGAAACACCTGTCTGCTCATCCCTTCCTCCGATCTGACTGCTCCATACACCACACTGAGCACCTCAGAAGCTCTTTCTGACCCCTTCTGCCTGTAGCTGTTAGTCCTGACTTGAGACATCAGGGACCTTCTTGAGTTTGCTCATCATATAACCCAGCAGTAACTAAGAATATACCTCCTCTTTTATATACTTCTTTTTTTTAACTATACTATGCCACTCTTCACATTTCTGTTATGATTCATGGAAAGACCTCAAGTCTATGATTCACATATTTTAAAAATCACCAGTATTATGACCTTTATTTTCTGATGTGCTGACAGAAGATGTGATCTTGGTTGTGTTTTGTAGTTTCCTCCTATTAAAATGTCTTGAGAGAAGTTGTGGTTGGTGTTGTTATGTAAAAAAGGACTCTCACAGTTCAGATGACGTCGCTTGTTTGCTGGACTCAGCAGGACTGAGGAGCTGCATTAGCAGAGCAGAGGCATTGGCTTTTCTAAGGCTACTTAGGACAAACAATCCAACTCCCAGTAGCATCTCCTTAACCTTTTCTTTCTGCTTTCAAAGCAAATTAATTATCAGAGAGAAATGGGGTGAGAGCTTGAAGTCTTCTCTAAATGATCAACATCATGTTGTACTTTAATCAATAACATATAATTTTAACAAAAGAGTGAGGCTTTTTCAGTCAAAATACTGTGTTTTTGCTGATAGTGTTGGGTTCTAGCTGTTAGTTTTGGAACTTCAGGGATCCGTAAAGGAATGACAGTGGCAACCTGGCCATGGGCTGGGAGGTCTGTGGTAACAGAGCTGACCTGCCTGTGGTGTAGGGGCTGAAATGGGGCAGCTGGCAGTGCTTCCCTCCAGCCTTCACCATCACTGGTACAGTTACCTAATCCATTTTCTGCCCTCAGCAGCTACAACTCAGCATGAAGGTTATATTAGACACGTCAGGAGGAAGCCAGATATTGGCTCTGTTGTTGTCCTTCTGTAGGTCCCTGCCCTTGCTTTTGTCAGCTGCCACTGGCTCTGTCACTCCAGGATTTCCCCTGAATGCTGCTTCTCCCGAGGCCAAAACATTTTTCTGACACTCTTAGTATCTGAGAGACTGATACACATCAAATAGTATTTGTACATTGCTGATAATACCATTTGGGAGTTCCTGTACTAGAAACGTTGAAGAGACAGTACTTCTGGGGAGGTGACATTCAGTGATATTGTCATATTCCACTCCACCCTCTCCAGGTTAAGATGCAGAATTGCAGTCTAGAAGGAAATTATTTTGCCTCCACAGTCTTAAACTTTTCATCTGGGTTTGTATGTTTGACTTAGGAAAATCTTAAATTAGGCAAAGGGAGCTTGTAAGAGAAAAGAATCTCTCATTTTTATTCAAGCTAAGCTCAATTACTCTGTTAACACCCTGTCTTTGGCAGCAGCACTACAGTCCTGTCCCAGCTCCTGGGGAGAACAGTAACTCACCCACCCAAACCCACCTCACCTCGAGCACTTGCTGCACAGTCCTGCAGCACCACGTCCAGCCTGGACCCACGGGGAGGGGGTACAGCCATCACACCTCCACCTCCTGTCCCTGCAGGGCTGCTCCTGGAGCCTCACACCCAACACAAAGCACATTCCCACCCCAGGAAGGACAAACACCTTGCCCAATGTGCTGGAAGAGAGGTCAGGCCTACTATGTGAAAAGGGATGAGCAGAGCAGCAACACTGATGTTTGTGCTTTTGATCAATGGGAGTATTTTAAAATTTTCATGTCCCTAAAACCAGTGCATAGTCCTTTATTATATGTCAACAGCCTGCAGCTTAGCTCTGTCAGCTCCACTGAGTTCTGTGCACAATCCATAAATATGAATCATATAGTGCACTTAAAAGCTGATTTATGCTTATTTATTCTGTACAACTACAAACATCTGTGTAGAAAATAAATATGGACACTGAAGAAAAAACAACACTTCACCCTTTTTCCTCCCCCCTCCTTATTTTGAAACCTTACAAAGGCAGGCCATGTGGTCAACATCTGGAATGTATGTGGGAATTATTCAAATGAGCCTTAGTAGTAGTTGCCTTGTGCCAGGCTCCTGAAGTGGCAAGGAGGAATGACAGCCACCACACTGTGTACATGCTACAGTCTTGTGCACCACATCCACATTCCAGTCATCATCTTCTTGCTGGGTTTGCCAGTGGTGGCCAGCAGGCCTGGTGGAACATAACTCCACCTATTTCATGTCAAGTATATTTTGCATGTGTATGGCCACATCTATTCCAGGATCTCAGGGCCTCACAGTGCCTCATCTTTGGGAGGGAGGGAATGGATGTTGTTGCTGGTTTTAGTTTGGCAGGATAATGTTGAGCCACCTGAGCAATATGCCATTTGCCAGGCACAGGGGGGTCAGTCACATCCACTCTTACAACTCCTTACAACTCCTGACCCCCCATCCAGCCTGGGGGGAAACGTGGACAGTTCCTGGCCAAGCTGAAGCCCATGTGGGATCTTCATGTGTTACTCCAGTGAAGCAAATCCATGCTGTTTGTAAGTTGAATTTGGTGGATCAGTACCAGGAAAGAACATTGGCCACTGCAGACACAGTCACTGCTGTGGCACTGAAGGTGAGTGATCATCAGGTAAAGTCTGTGGCCCTTGTGCTTTGCCTGGTGGCTCATGGCCAACCATGCTCTGAACCTGAATATATTTGTGAATATATTTATCTGAAGTACTGTGTTTAGTATCAGATAGGTTTGGGTTTGCTTTTCTTTTCGCAGAATCACTGTCCATATTTAGGGAAGACTTTGGCAAAATCTGACTTTTTTGCTACTCTGTGAAGAGTCACAGAAAACACCCTGGAACTAAGCAGACTTTCTCTCCCTGACCTGGCAAATCTTATTCCTTTTCTTCTCAAGTAGCCAAGCATCTTATAATTCAAAGCTGGATCGTGAATGCCTTATTCACATCAGCGGCTCATTACATCAGTCATCCCACTTACGTTGGTGCCGGGCTAATGCTCTGCCCGTTAACTTGGATGGGAATCGGCGTGTGTGAGTAACCACGTCCCGAGCCAGCCCGAGGGTGCCGCGATTCCCTCCGAGATCAGCGGTGAGGGACGCGCGGTGCTTTCATCAGCGGAGTTCACGGGCTCGGAAGGAGGCGCTGGGAACGCATCGCCATCCCGTCAGCAGCGGCAGCGGGGCCGGGGAGGGCTCGGCTCCCCCCGCGGGCCGGCAGGAGAACGCGCGGGGTTCCCGCAGCTCCGCCGTGCGCTCCCATCCCTCCGGCACCGGAGCCGCTCCAGGGGCTGTGCCGAGCCCAGCCTTGCTGAGCCTTGCTGAGCTGACCCCAGCCAAGCTGAGCCCAGCCAAGCTGAGCCGAGCCGAGCCTTGCTGAGCGGAGCCCAGCCGAGCTGAGCCCAGCCGAGTTGAGCCCAGCCGAGCCCAGCCGAGCCTAGCCTTGCTGAGCTAAGCCCAGCCGAGCCGACACGTGAATCATATAGTGCACTTCAGCAGAGCTGAGCCGAGCCGAGCCGGGCCGCCGGTGCCCTCTAGCGGTGCCGGCCCCGCGCACCCGCTCCCGGCCGGAGCGGAGCCGCCCGTCCCCTCCAGCCGAGGATGTGTCCGCACAGTGGCCCCGGTTGTTCAGCCCGTGGCCCCGATGCACCAGCGCCGGGGCTGTCGGTGCGGATCGCCGGGCGTGTGCGAGGGCAGCGCTGTGGAAAGGGCGAAATGGCTCATTATTGGCAGGGCTGGTCACAAATGTTTTTGCCTAAACTGGTTTTTCACTGGTAAACTGAATTTCTTTTTCACGATGGAGATGTGCTTTTGCAGAAGAAACGTGTTTCCCGCGAGAACAATTCAACCAAAATTTTAAGCTTCTGTCTACTCTTAATTTCTGTTGAAATTATTCATATCTTAATTCTTATTTTTAAATAAAAATTTTTCATTTTTGCAGCAGAGAAGGAATCATTTTCCATACAGGTCTATGAATTAACTCTCATAAAACTCCCGCCAGCAGCACGAGCATAGTTTTCTTTTTATGGATGAGAAGCCGAGAAGCAAAGAGGTTAAGTGATTTGGCTCCAATCCCTACAGGCACCATTAAAAGCTCCTGGCTCCCAGTTCTGTGCTCAGAATGTTAGATCGCATGACATATCTTTGTGAGGCAGTTAAATGCTTTCAGACTCCCTTGGATTTCAGCAGGAGAATCAGCCAGTCTATGAGAACAAAAAGAGTGATGGAGTGGCCTTGCCTCAGCTCACACAGCGTGTCCTCAGCAGAACTGGAGCGAGGCCTGTTGACTCTGAGTCCTGTGCATGACACATCACACAACAAGGCTCATCAGACACAAAACCAGCACCTTCTTCTGGCCCACCCGGACAAATCTTAAGATGGAACAGTAGTGGCTGTTCCATGGACAGTGGTGTTTGTCCTGGATTTGAAATTTAGTTGATACCCAGCACTGGAAACTGGAACTGTTGAGTCTCACTGTGGCCATCAGTCCCAAAATGTGATGGTCAGCCACAGGGAAGAAATAAAAGACTAAGTAGGCTGACAAGGTGACTGGAGGTGTCATGCCAGTCTTTTCTTGGTTAGAGCCCATGAGCTGAAGTGCCTACGCTACATTTCCAGTTTTTGTACTTTCATAATGTCTAAAACTGGTTAAATCATAGCATTCCAATCCAAGCCATTCTATGAGTCTGTGTTTTCCTTATACCTCAGTTTTCATATATGCTTATAAAGTGTTTCCAAACCTTGTGAGGAAGCAAGGTCTTACTAAAAGGAATGGTATTTAGCTGGGCAAAAGCTTAGGTCAACCATGCTGGGTTTTTTCTGTATTCTCCATAAATAAAAGAGGCAAGATTACCTCCCACCTGTGCTCTGAGTGTGCACATGTCACTCCAGAGGTCAACAACTAAAGTGAGGTTCCCACTGTGGTGTTGGCATCATAATCTGAAATGACCTGTGTTTTAGTGATTTCCATTAACACGTGTCTCTTCTCAGATGTTTTGAAAACTGAATCACTTTGTATATTGACTGAGTATCTCACTGAGAACAGTCAGGATGGAAAATGTTACTTAGACTCTTTTGTACACTGAAAAACTCAGCATTTGTTCCTGGGTGGTTCAGATCTTCTCACTCAAGCAACTCTGTGTGTTAATATTTTTACATTGAAGTTTTATTATCTTCATTCACAATTTCTCTCTTTTATGACTTGTTACTCCTTCCCTTGGCATTTTTCTTTTACTCAGAACCAGAGTTTCAATGAATCAGGTTGAGGAACTTAACTGTAAATTCAGGAGAATTCATGATCTTGCAGGAGCTGTGCAAGAAGCCCCACATCCAGTTCAGAGGCCATTAACCAGAGCATGTCTTCTATTACAGGAGCCAGTACAGTTCTTCTCATTTTCCACTTTAAAAATTATTGTTTTAAAAATACAATTCCAGAAATGTTCGTGGTTTATTTTTAATTCAGAATAATTGTTTGAGGAGTCCTTAAAACCTAAATACCAGCAATTTTTTATGAGCCATTTCAAATTTTGTGTTTTTCCACTTGGAATTTACCTATTTAGCAACTCAGCAGGGGAACATCTTGATCTGGATACACCTGTAGGTGAACCTGAGACTGGTATGTACCCATCCCCTTAGTGAGGTTTGGGCAGTGTGATATGTATCCTATACATTGTGTAACAATTCCTGGAAAAGCCCATGTCATTGCTCATTAGTCCTCATAATCCCTCTTTCAAAGACACATAGAGACAGAATTAGTTTAAAATAGCCTGTGCTGTTGCTTTTCCAAGAGCCTGTATTAAGTCACTGGCAGATGCAACAGGAACCCAGGCCTTTCAGTCCTGTCACTGTGCACCCAGTTCCCCCTCTGTCCTGTGCTGCTGCCAGCCTTAACTGGGAACCCCCATACTGGGAGGAACTGGGGGAAAAAACCTGAATGGAACTGGTGGCTTAGATTGTGTCTGTTTTTTAACGTGTGATTTCCTCAATATCTGAAGGAATGAGTCTTGCCATCTCACACCAACATAAATGGAAGGAAAATGATATTCAGTGTGTTTGAGGGAGAGGGCAATGAGAAGCACTGTCCCAAAACATTGCTTCTGAAATTTTGTGAGGGCTGGAGTTCTAGAGTCAGGAAAAGGCAATTCATCTACATTTTCAATTTCATTTTTTTCAGTGTGTTTTATTGTAATTTATTATTGCTGAGGTCTAAAGAGGAGTTATGTGAGTGGCTAGAATTTTTTTTCTGGTGAAAACTGCTAAAATTCCATGTAATTTGAGCTGTGTCACATTGATTGGCATGGCCTGGACATGGTCTCACTGGAATTCAGTGGAGCTCCACTTGCATCAGAAGCAATTCTGGTTGGAGATGCACTCTGATTTGTGTTTGAGGTGCCTGGCAACATGGTAATGAGCAGCTTTATAAATAACTCTGTATTCTTATCTTTGTCTTAGTACTAGTATTGTTATTTTTATGGTACTGTAATGTTTATTATGGCTATTTTATGGTGTAATTTGATTAGTGTGTTACCCTAATATCACATAGAAAAGGGGAGGGCATTCCAGTCATACTTTTGAACACTACCCCCTCTGTTTTCATCTGAGGAACCCAAAGCCCTTTGGTGATCATTAATTGTCCCACACCATATAAGTAAATGCAATCACAGAGAACTTAAACGATTCCCCCAAGCCCACACAACAAGCCAGTGGCAAAGCTGAGAGTTACACCCCAAGAGTCCCAAGTCCCTGATGTCTGTGTTAACCACTAGGAAACATTCCCACTGCAGGAGCAGCAGGTATAATAGAAATGGAGATTGCTGCAGTTCTTTTAGGTCAGTTGTAATGAGAACACTCAATGTTATATAAACCCTTTAGGTTTCCTGTTTAGGACTTGATCAAACCATAAACTGCTCGTTTAAATAAGCTCCAAAAACAAAATGTACTAGAAAGCTGAGGAGCAAGGAGACAACATCTAACAGCAAACTTATGTTTATTGCTCATTTGCTTTCCTTGCTGGGATGATGCCTTGTAGTTAGATTAAATATGCAGAGCCAAATTTATCCCTAGGGTGTAGTTTTTTTGGACTCTGAATGACACCAGGGTGAATTTGGCACATTTACACTCAAAATTATTATGGGTTTTACGAATATTTGGAATGGTGTCAAAATGTTGTGGGTTAAATTCTGTTCTCAGTTCCACCAGTGCTAACACAGGTTAACACCGTTCTGATCTCACACTGGATTTACAGCAATGTAATTCCACTGTCCCAGTGTTCAGCTGGTGTGAATTAGTTTATCTGCACTGGAATGCAGGCAGCTCAGCTGCTTTACACCAGCTAAGAATCTGACCCATATTTAAATAGAATTACTCCTAAAATACACAATAGCAAATGCAATATGAATTAGGTCCACTGTGCCCCTGATTTGCTCAGGGGAAGCACAGCTGAAGCTGGTTCTGCAGCTCGGCCGTGCAACAGCCCAAACTGGTGTCACAAACCTGAACCTGACCCCCATCCCCTCTCCTGATGCTTTGTAAGTTTTAAAATAACACTGCAGCGTTACACATGCTGCATGTGTGTAAATCATCCCAAACTGCTGCAAGTCATCCTCGTTCTCTTGTTTCAAAGCAGAGATTGGGAAGTGCTTGGTGATCTTTGGGCTCAGCTCAGATATTCCAAAGCTTGGATGGATGGATTGTTTTGATTCTTTCTTTGAACTCCTTTCCCACCCCTGCTAAAAGAAACAGACAGATCCACTCGGTTCAGCGACAGACAAGTTGGAGACAACGCGCCACTGCCCTCCCCGGTACCACCCCCCACATGCCAAATTTGCAGACATCCGCGAGCTGCAGCCCAGCGCTGCGGCAGTAAAGGAGTGCTGGTATTCCCGGGATGTACTGCCCTTAGCAGTCACAAATGACTGGAATTAACCTCTTCTATGGGCCTTAACTTGGTTTACGACTGGGGGTCTTTTGTTTTATACCGCTATACAGAGGTGCCTTTGCCATGCTAAAGATTTAACTAAATTATAATGAATGATCCTCACCAGCACTGTGCCCCTAATTAGAACAAGTTGCACAGACATATTGTCTCCTTGATTTCCTCTGTTACATTTCTCTCACTCTCTTTCTCTGCCTGAGACACATGGGTCCCATTAAACATTTTAGCATTTAATGTGGTTCCCTTAAATGACTTCTCAAGTTTTCAAGTTCCATTTAGAATTGTATGTTACTCTCCTGACTGTGGTTTTGATTTTGTTATGTTTCATGCATTTAGCCAAAGCAACTGCTCTTCTCCCCCCTCTAGTGGGGAGCAGGTTGGGTTTGTGGAAGTAGTGTGTACCTCTACATTTTGTAGACATCAATACAAATCTTTACATTTATATATAAAATAAGGAGATTGGGGGAAATGGCTCCTAATGACTGGTAAATGCAAGTGGTGGCTGTGTGATGTTCTTTCAGTGCAGTTGATCTGTTAATGAAAACAAAGCATCTTGTTAGTTTACTATCACTATATTTCTGTCAAGAGATCTTTGTAAGTGACTCTGTAATACACAGAGCTTCCTATTAGTCTTTATATATTTCTAATCTAAATAGAATTGACTCACAAATACCTTTTATAACATGTGTTGATATGTACAATGTGAGTATCCCTGTTGTACAGCTGGAGTGCTGAAGGACAGAGATCTTGTTGACTGCACTGTCTGTAATGTACTTCCTCAGTTACTGCTACAATGAGAATTCCAAATTGTCCTTTCCAAGAGTATCAAGTCCAGTTCAAGGTCTGGACCTTAATCCTCAAGGTATTTTGTGGCCTGAGCCCAAGGTGTCTGTGCTTGTCTTAAAGCTTGTCTGTACCACTGTAGTTATCTGGTTTCAGATCTTTGCCAGGATAATTATTTTGGAATAAGAATGCCTCATTTCCCCCACTCTTTTCCCATTTAGCTTCTCATCTTCTGAAAATGGTACATACCTATTTAAAGGAAAAGGGCATTCCTAATCCAAGATAAGCATCTCTTTCCAAATAGTGTCATTAACAGTAAAGAATACTATAATAGCATAACTTTGCAATGTACTTATCAGATGTAAATTTTGTTTAAGAGAAAGGGCCTTTCTATAGTCATGAAGGAAATCTGTTACCAAAGTGAGCAGTAAATTTGGATTTCTGGGCTCCTGCTTATGTAAGTGGCATCATTTTAAGGAGTTTCTCAGCACCAGACTGACACTGGTTGCTCTGTTCAGGTACTGATTGGATGGTGAATCTAGAAGTTTATTCCTTCCTGTTGAAGGCATTAATTCCCTGGTTCTGATACCATTGTCACAGTGTCTTAATGGTGGATCTTGACATGCCATAACAAAAACATAAGCCATCACCTCACTGACAAAGTCTCGCTGCTCAGATCCTCAGATGTGAAATCAGCTAAGATTTAATTATGGCGACTTCCCAACATTGCTTGTTCCTTAGATAATTCTGCAAAGTTTCCGTGATGTATTGGCTTCCAGGGTTAAGCCACAAGAAGCCTGAAATTTATCTCTGGCGCTGAGATTTAGGTTTCATTAACAGTTAAGCCTTCGTCTGGAGTGCTGATGTGTTCTGCAACGGGGAACTTGGCTTGTTAGTAACATTAGCAGATTTGTGAGTCCTCAAACACGTCCACGGATAATTGTGTTTCAACCTTGTGTTCTTTGTTATAATCCACTGTGTGATAATGGGTGACAGGGCAGATAAGGGAAGGAAACGTGCCAGGAAGATTTCATTCAGTCCTGGGCTGTTTCCTCTGAGGTGATGCCTGACTTGGCATCTTTGCTGTAAAGCAGAGAAGGCCAGGATTGATCACAGGCTCTTCAATGCCTTTCTCACCAGCCCCTCATGGAGACTTTAAGATTCCTGCAAAGAGATATCCCAGGTCTGGGAATTGCTTTCTGGAATCATTCTTCTTGCAGTAGTGCAAATGAGCAGCTTTTCTTTCTATCACAGCAATGGTCACTGTTTAAATTAAATAGAGCTCTTTGAATTTTTTTGACATAAGCAGTTTTCTGTTGATTAACACAGCTTCACTGAAATTGAAATGTTTCTTCAGGGAGGGTATCAGTTTTGGCAAAATTTTCCCCAGGACAGTTAAGAAGCAGCATCTTAGCTTTGCTGAGAGGAATTTTATGAAGTTGAAGTATTTTGTTTTTATGAATGGTTAGGTTTTGGTTTTTATCCTAAGGTTACAAAGATATTTAATAACATACCATTGCATTTGTTTCTACATGATTGTAATAAAAAGGTTTAGCTGAACGTTTCTAAACATTCTAAGGGTTTCTAAATGTTGGAAAGTGTTAGAAATCCTGGTTTTTGGGGAAATCTGACATTTCAATTAAGAATGAAAACAAAGTTTAAATACTGACATTTCCTATTAGAAGAAATTCTGGTTTCTGAATAGTTCCTCTGGTAAATGAAGATATTAGTTTCTCTAGCTGATCTTTTAGTTTTTCATAGCTCTGCAGCCTTCAGAAAGAACTTGTATTGCATGAAAAAGTAATTACTGTGATAAGTACTTGCCTTTCTAAGCTATAGGGTAGCTTTTCTTCATCTTCCCAGGAAGGTGGCCCTGTTTCCTATTGGTCTTTCCTCACAGTGCTGATTATTTCACTTACATTAATACCTCATGACTGCTGCTACTTTCTTTGCAATATATTGTAATTAATTTTATTTTATGAATTAAAAAAGGTGACAGAGAAACTAATATCCAGGCTCTCAAAGATTCTTACACTGCTCTGGCTGTGAGTGAATTGCACCATCGTAGTCCTCCTGTATGATCATGGGTGAGGAATTAACAGTCCTAATTTCCCTGAGCCTCTGCTGGAAAACCCTGACTCATGTAGTTTAAAGGGTTAAAAACCAAGGAGGCAAAGCACCACCACCAAAATGCCATGCCTTTGATTTAATAAAGAGATAATCCTCTTTCTATTAGCTACGATAATAATGACTCACCAGTAGTAAATGAAGGAATACACACAGAATGACATCATGTGAACAGCACCGTGTCTGTGGGACTTAAAACGAAGAGGATTAGTCCAATATATCAGTTCTGAGCCTAAAACTGGCAAGGATGGATCTGGAGTAAAATTTAACATAAGAAATGTTTATTGAAGCACCAACATGAGAAAGGAATTATATAACTGAAGTTATTAAAAACAATAAGCTCCTATTTCAAAAGCTTTAATTTCAGTAGAATAATATACACCCAGATCGACATGAGGCTGTAATTCTATCGAGTCATTCCAATGACATCAGGAACCACAAGAGGGGATGCGCTGTGGTTTATTGATGCCTGCAAACCACACCCCATCCCCTGGATGGAATTACAGCCTCCATCTTTCCATCTTGCACTGGAGACCAGAGCCTCATCTGGTTCTTCATGCAGAGGGAATTGCCCTGAAGTCAGTGGAGTTGGTCTGGACTGACACTGCTGGAAGGAAGAGGAGTTACAGCACTGATGGCTCACAATTCTCAATTTCCAGGCCCATCAGTGTGCTCTAACCCAGCAAGAGTTTCCAAGTCCTTTATATGGATAAGAGATTATTTAAAACTAATTATAGCAAATGAACATTTTGTTTATAAGGTATACATCTGATTTTTACAGACAAATGACTTGCTTAAGTTGATTTTGTGGGTTTGAATTGTCTCTGACCACCAAGTTTGTGTTGCTTGCATGGAGTGGGAGCTGGGGGTGTGGCTGGAAGTAGCCACTTTGTCCAAATCTTCAGGGCTAAAAGGGTCGTTTTCCTGTCCTGTGAGCAGAGAGAGGATCCTGAAGAGAATGATTCAGAGCAAAAGTTGAGTGAAATGCAGGTGAGCTGTTCAGGCAGTACAGCTGGATACTGGGAATACTGCAATACAACTGACCCCCGTGGCACTGGTGCAGACTTGGGGAGTTTCTCTGCAGCTCTGGTGGCCCTTCTGGGGGCACAGCTGTGCAGGATGCACACCTAAACCTGCTCCCACAAAGGTCTTCTGAAAAATCCTGCAGCCCACCTCTTTATCAGAAGGTGCAGATGGTCTCAGTTGTGTTTTCTGTAGGTAACTGGGCTAGATACCAGTTCAGCTTTACTCATAGCAAGCTTGGATTTAATGTTTTACTATAACAAGTAAGGCAACACCTAATCTACCATTTACATCTAATGGGCCAAAGCTCCTATTTACTGTTCTTATATTTGGATACTAAATCCTGAATATCTATTTCTGGTAAACTGAATTCCAGTGTGTAGCAGAGGAAGAATAACTCAGAGGTCAATGAGATTCAGAGTGGTGCCACTAAGGACAGGTCCAGGGAGCCCTGCTGGTGTCAACAGCAGTGCTGGGGGGAGGAACCACCCTGCTCCATTACTCAGAGGGTGCTGACAGGGTATCTTTTATGAGGAGTTTGAAATACTCTGGAATGTGCTCCTGCCCGAGTCCAAAGGAGCCCAGATTTGGTGACTCTCCAGGCACGTTGCAAAAGACGTCCATTGTCAGATATCTGGAGAAAGTGAGGACGTGGCTCAGCTCCTCTGCCCTGTGAGGGGTTTGAAATGCTGATGTCTGGTTATTTAGTCTATGCTGACACACCTGGGCAGCCAATGCATTACCTGGAAACTAAATAGAAAATACAGACTCGTTTAGGAGAATGAGGCAATAGGGAATTCCACCTACAGTTTGGAGTAGGAACAATTCTTACAACTGGGAAAGAGGGATTGTTTATAAAAAGACTGTCACAGCCTGTTTTCCCTGTGTTTCTCTTGTCTCTCCACCCACCTTTGCTTCTTGTTGAATGTAGAAATATTTTGTTATCAGTCAAAGAGCTGATTTCTTGGTTTGCGTGTTGGTTTCTGTGAACAGGTTTTTAAATGCCTTATTGCATTTACTCCACTCTACTGCTGCAGATTGCATTAGAAAGGCAATTACTAGATGAAGCTGCATCAGTAAAAAGGCAGAAAAATAAATGGACAGGGAAGATGATGTTTTGGAGCAGAGCTGTAAAACTTCTAAGTAGGGTCACTTTTCTAATTATAGGATGGTGAGGCTGAAGACTCCAGTGCCCAAGCAAAGGATGAAAAAAAAGTATCCAACTGAATAAATAAATCTCTTAAAGAAAAAGATAGCTGTCTGCCAAGAAACCTAATATGAAATGTTGAGAGTGCAGTTCTGAAAAAGATTTAATTGGAGATATACTCCTAAGAATATGTAAATAGTCTTTCCGTTTCTTAACTAAAAGGAGAAACAGATGCCAGTTCTAAGATCTGAGATCAAATATGAAAAGTACTGAGGCCTCTAAATGTCAACTTAAAAGTATATAATTAGATTCTTATCTTGCTAAGACGTTGGCCAGTAGTTTTTCAGTGAAAGGTATAAACTCTTTGGATACATTTTACAGCAAATGGTTCAGTTGTCTACTTTAAGTGCAATAAAATTCAAACATCTAGATTTTAAAATGTAATTTAAAAATTTAAATGGCCTTAAGACAAAACAGTGATATGTTAGTTTTGACTAGCCAGAGTTCTGGCACTCCTTAGTTTGGATCTACTGATTAGGGATCCAGTATCTTTTTAGTGTTTGGGTGCCCCAACAGTAAAAATTCCAGTGATGGTGTGTGGACTTGATTATGATGTCAGTTACAGATAGATCAATGAATTTGATAAAATAAGTAAATCCATTTTTATTCCTTTAAAGCCCCGCTAGTCAACAGAATGTCAGGCCTTACAGATGTGGCTGGAGGTCCATCATTAAATTCCATCTGGTTTTGGCCTCCCTGACTTGGGTAAGAACCATCAAGGAAAACACTGAACCATAGGGAAGGAATTAATGTTCACAGAGGGGATGGCTCAGTCACTGCTTGACACTGCAGTTTTTCATTTGCATGAGGACATTAGATAATTCAACAAAAATTAGTATACTCGCCTATGCCTTCAGCAGCAGCCAAGAGACTGAGACCCAGGAGTTTATTTTGTTTGTCTGGGGCAACTGCTCTGACTGCAGTTCTACCAAAAGCCAAGACATAAAATGATTGTGACATTTCTGATCCAGTAGGAATTTGTAAGTACCAAAAAATTCAAGCAACTTTCATTCCACAAGTCACAGGTTCAGGTAGGAGGCTTGGTCTTGAGTTGATTTTGTTCAGTTTTGATTACTGCAATAAATCTGAAATTAAACTGAGCTTTCCAACACTGAGTTTCCAGTGATGCCAGGCTAGATTTATGGTTCTGGGAACAAACCATACAGTTTTGCAGAGATTGTGGTGTTGCCATAGAATCATAGACCTAAAGAGTCTAGTTCAGTCCCTCTGCCTGCTCTATACAGAATGA
The DNA here is from genome assembly GCA_013400695.1 of Neodrepanis coruscans. Taxonomy (NCBI): domain Eukaryota; kingdom Metazoa; phylum Chordata; class Aves; order Passeriformes; family Philepittidae; genus Neodrepanis; species Neodrepanis coruscans. Next base: position 59,174 of record VYZS01003294.1, on the reverse strand, counting down.
ACTCCACCTAAATCCCTTCTAATCAGATGCTTGTCTGGCCTGTTTTAGAGACCAGTAATGGTGGTTCTCCCTAGATGTTCATAGAAAAACACTTGGAAAATTAGAAATACCGAGGCCAGCTCCTTTGGTGCACCCAGATGTACCTCAGTGGCAGTCAGCATTGTGTGGCTGTGGCCCTAACACCATGAAACCAGATCTTTCTTGTGTTAAATGTTTCCATTTCACTGTTCAAAAACACTTCAGTGAAACAGTTTATACAAAATGATGGCGGTTAAAAAATGGTTGCAATGAGCCCATTTCCCTTATCTTGGGAGAAATCTTGGTTTAAATGTTAGGGAAATCAGCACTTTCTAGTTTTTCCAAAGAAATGTCCTACTGTTGTGAAATTGTGACAAAAAGTGAAGTTTTCCAAGCATTCCTAGCAGAAGGTCAGCATGGTGCTAGAAGTGGAATTTTATACAGTTTCCCTGCCCACCCCTGTTCTGTTGGATGTGCCTCTTTCATGGCTCAAAGCTGCTTTAGAAGGACAAGGAAAGAAATGGCAAGTGAATGTCATTGTCTGTGAAGCCATCAGGAAACCTTTCCATTGCCTTCTGTTCACTGTTCAGGACCAGACCTGAACAGAAAACCTCAGAAGGATTAGAGGTGCCTCATTCTAGTGGGCTCTCCTGCGTGGCTTTATCCCCAAACACAGACCGCAGCCTCAGCCAGGGACACTCCTGCCTCCACTCATCATCCTCTGTACTAAACTTCAGGGAATCCACACCACAGCCCCAGTGTGCTGCTCCACTGCTGTCCCATCCTCTTTGGACCCGACACAAGAAGTGTTTAGCCTGGGCAGGGGAGTGTCTGGGAGGGGTTTTTATTTTTGTGGGGACAGTAGCAGTGGCGCGGGCGGCGCCGGGCCAGCGCAGACGGGTTGGCACCTCTGCAAAAGCATCACCTTTGCCTCTGCCGTCTGCCTGTGCTCTCAGATCTCCCACACGGTCCTGGAATGTGCCTCTTGTCTGCTACCCGGCTGGCTTGGGAGGTTTTGAAAAGGTTTAATTTAGCTCTCATTTGAGTCCTTTTGCGCTGCCAAAAAATCTGAACTTTGGTTCCAAGCAGAGCTTAGGAATCCCAGTTCCCAGGAGAAAAGAGGAGGGGAGGACAGGGGAGAAGAAGCTGGGCATTTTAAAGGAGAGAGAGAGAGAGAGAAAGAGATGATACAGATAATTTTTTTCCCCCTATTTAAAGAGGCAGTTGTTTTGTGTTCTCTTCTACGTCGTGCTGTAACTGAAGGTGAGTGACCAGCTCCAAAATTTGGGATAACAGCGACACTCTGTGGCCGCTGTAGCCGCTTGGCTGCCCTGGTGGCTTTTGTAGTTGGTAGGTGACAACTCTCTGGTTTGTACCCGTTTGAGGTGTAGAGATGTGCCAGGCCAGCCTGTGCTCTGAGGAGTCCTGTGGTCCTGTGCTTGCTCACACCAGCCTCTGGTTCGTGCCATCCCCAGGGTGCTGAGGCTGGGAACAGAGGATTCCCAAGTTATAGTAAAGTGTCAGTGTCTTTTTTATGCTGCAGCCTTGCACCTTGGAGCACGGGGAATGGGGGGATCACAGGGCTGGCACAGGTGGGATGCCCAAGGCTCAGGTGGGCACGGAGGGCCTGAGGAGATCTGGAGAGCGAGTCTCCTGCATTGTGCCCACCACAGAGGAGACTGAGGGGAGACCTCCTGGCAGTCTGCAACTTTCTTGTGAGGAGAGGGGAAGACACTGATCTCTTCTCTGTGGTGACCTGAGGGAGGGAAGGTTGTGTCAGGGCAGGTTTAGGTTGGGTGTTAGAAAAAGGTTCTTCCCCCAGAGGGTGGTTGGGCACTGAACAGGCTCCCCAGGGCAGTGGGCACAGCACCAAGGCTGCCAGAGCTCAAGGAATGTTTGGACAACGCTCAGGCACATGGTGGGATTCTTAGGGATGGTCCTGTGCAGGGCTAAGGGTCGATGATCCTTGTGGGTCCCTTCCAGCTCAGGAGATTCTGTGGTTCTATGAACATCTGTGAGCAGGTTTATATAGTGCAGCTGTGAACAGAGTCTGGCCTACAGAACTGCTGAGGTGCAGAGCAGAATCAAATTTATGGCTTCACAGACAAAGCAGGGACCACTGTCTGGCCTGGTGTAAATCACCATCACTCAGATGAAATCAATACAGTGTTGGTAAATCTTGTCATGTTATTGGAAGTCTGGCAATATTTGGTGCATTGCTTAGAGCCCGGAGTCCTGTCTCATGTGGATGCATAAGAATCTCAGTTTTCATTTTCAAAAGGCCTTGTACTTGTTGGGAAAAGCTTGATAATGTCACCCAAGCACTCCATAAGAGCTGAAGTATCTGGAGGCAGATGGAGGAAAAAGGGGGAAAAAAAAGGAAATCAAAAGGGGGGTGATGTGGGGAATCCAACATGAGTTCTCTGCTACACTTTCAAACTTTTGAAATAGCCTCATGATTCTGGAGACCCTGGTGGCTCTTCTGCTGGATTGTTGAATTTCATCTCAATTTGCAGTGTCTTAGTATTTGACCTAAATTTCCTTAATACAATAGCATGGGTATGGCAGTAAATTCTTTCTTGTAAGAGAAGGACATTGTATTAAAAATTGTATATGTAATTTCCTGCTAATCTTCCCTATTTAGACTGCTTTCTCTCTTTTCAGTGCTGTTGTTATATCCAACTATGTAAAACACAGCCCAGAAGGAATCAAGGTTTGTGAATTTATGGCTATTGATAGTTTTTGGTGCCATCCCAGTAATTACACAAGACACTTCATGTGTGTGTGTAAGGAGCAATTACACAAAATAGAGGTCACAGGGACCACATTTGCAGGAAGATGTTTCTTTCCTATTTGGTGGTGGGCACTTTAACAGCTGTCAGGGAGAAAACTCTGAGGCTCCTCAGAAGACCAGCAATGGGACATTTCCAGTGATCTTGTTGACCTTGGATGTCAAACATAATCGGGTTAACACGCCAGGCAGTGAGCTGCACAGAGCTGTCAGCTTATTCCAAACTAACACCCAAAGGGTGCAATTCTGCAGCCTGTTCACCAGCCTGTGGCACTTCAGAGACAGGACAGGAGTGATCCCTGGGAAGTGTGAGGATTTCTCCAGAAAGGGTTCTGTGTAAATAAAATACTGATCATTAGTTTACTAATAGCTGCAGACTGAGTTATGATGGAAAGAACAAGAATAAAGGTATTTGTGTCTAGAGAGAAGAGGTTTCACTGTAGAAACTATTCCTATACTGTGACATGGGACACCAGTGGCCAAAGGCTGTCAGGTTTTCAAGCTGACTGCAGTGTAGGATGTGGAGATGCCACTTGTGCTTATGCTGGAGATGTCAAGAAAATCTCTGGGGGTTGGGGACCTGAATTCCAGGCACATCTGAACGGTAGTTAAGTAGAAAATACAAAAATCTCCAGCTTTCCCTATAGAGGTGTTAAATATCATGAAGTCCTCTACCACCATGGAATGTAGATTGCAAGGATCCAATTCACAGATGAATGTTGGAACTATACTTCAAACTTCTATACTCCATACTATAAACTATGCTATACAAAATTTAAGTTTATACTTTGCTGAAAATTGTATCCACTGCTACTGACCATTTCCAGATGTGAGAAACGTTACTGATTTTTTGCAAGTGGTATAAACTCAGACTAGGCATTCACTGTGGGAAGGTGAACTGCTGCAATATCTGCTGGATGAAAAAGGGAGCAGAGCAAAAAACTGGGAAGGAAGGGAAGTAGGGTGTGGATGTGTGGAACAACCAACTGGGGAAACACCCTGATTGTTGGAGCTAAAATTGAACTACTCAGTTGGTTCTGAAATAAGGAAACCTCAGCCTGAATCTGTTCTGTTACAACAATGTAAATAATTACTTTGGAGACCTGTAGTGATATAAGGTGGAGGTAATTAAAAGGAGGATTGGATCTGCTTGATGGATAATGAAGAGCCCCAAAGTTTCAAAGGAACAATTCAAAGGCAGCAATACATTTCCATGTCACTCTTCATTTGAAGATCTTGAATGCTTCGCAAATAGTAATTAAGCTTCAGAATAGCTACTTTACAGATTAACAAAATAAGGTGTAAGGAGATTAAACAATTTCTCTAGATTGACAGAGTGAAGGCAAGCAGAAGGAAAAGCAGGGGCACATCCTGCTTTCCTTTGCAGGAATGCAATGACCAAAGTGCTGCCAAACACTGAAAATCCGTTATTTGTGGAAGCAGCATCCCCTGACAGGCTGGTGCTATTTCTGTATATACTTTATGCATAAAGTTAGTTATAAATTTCAGCTTCCAGGATTATATTAAGATTGGCAAATAGGCCATAAGAGGCCTGGAATGGTTGTATTGGTAAAGTAATCTGTTGCACACCATCAGCAGCTCTCAACAGCACACAGAGCCTCCAGATAGGTGACCTCAACTAATGTTTTACAAAGAGGAGACTGGGAAAGGAGCTTTCTGGAAAGGGGTGCCAAAGTATCACAGTTGTAGCTCAGCATAGCCCAGATGCTGCATAAATACCATTCACATTTCATGCTTCATTAACTACTTCTGTAGATTAATCCATGTTTGCACAGAATGCTTTAAGCCTGTCCACAATGATCCCATATATTCACCACAAGCCTTGCAGCTGAGGGCTGGTTGATCTCACTCCTTTAGCAGTTCTGGGAGCCATAGGATGTGCACGTGGGTATGGACAAGGCTGTTCTCTGGTGCCTTATTTGTGAGAGCTCCATTTCTGCAAAGTCACTGTAAATCACCATCATTCTGCTCCAGCTTGATTTCCCATTTCATCCATGCTGCCCTGAGCACCCTGACTCGGAGGGCTGTCACACCCAATTAAAGCGAGGTGGGTAAGAAAGATTTGGGTTCAAGTGTAGCTAAATATCTTAAATTCATGCTGGGGGCCAGATCTTGAGCTGCTGTATTTCAGCAAGGATGTTATTTTATATCTGCTGAAGACATAGCTTCTGGGTTTTGATTAGCCAGAAAATAGCTTCTAAAAAGCCTGGGAATATAATATGCTGGGAATTCTTCACAGACTGTTTTTCCATTAGAACTGGCTGCCAGCCTGCTTATGAGGCTGTCTGACATCAGGTATATCTTTCCTAGGAAGTCTCTATTATCTGATACCAGTATTATTTTTGTGCCAATGATTGAATTAAACTATTCTGTACTTATTTCAAAATGAAACCATTCTAATGTGAAAGCCATGGATGGATAATACCCTTTAATTCAACTGGCCAAAGACACTTCCTTTTGTTTTAAACAAATCAACCTAAAAACTGAAACAAAAGCTTGACAGTCAAGCAACTGTAGTCCAGAACAGCTCAGAAGTTACAGAGAGCTAATCAGACAGATGTCTGAGACAGTGGAAGTAAATACTGATCTCATTCACACTGACTGAACTGAGAGCTACATGATAAAATTCACAGGAAGCCTTTCGATCATCTCCAGGCTGAGATCATAATCACCAGCTCTCAAACAGCAGCATTTAGCTATGGCTGCAAATTAAATCTTCCTTCTCTGTAGAAAACACCCTGTCCAACTGCAGCAGGGACTTGAGGAGGAAGGAGTGTTTGGGAATTTTTTTTTTGTCACTGACTAGAGCTGAGGAGAGACAGATGAGGTGCTATGCTGAGACACCTCAAAGGAACTGATTTTTGGAAATCCTCAAACTATCAGGCTGTTCTTAGGGCTGGCTCAAGTTAGGCACCCCAGAACAGGCATGCAAAATCACTAGTCCCTTTTAAAAACCATCAGTCTTCATCTGCCTAGCAGGCAGATTGGAAAATCAGGCTAATGTAGAAATATTAACTGTGAAAAGCCTTGAAAGTTCTACAAATCTAAAAAAGGTACTTATTAGAGCCTGTAAAATCTGTGTGCATAGTGCAGGATTTCTTCTTCCACCGAGCAGTAGAACACACTGTACTTAGCTCTCATCCCCATGAAACTGCTAATACACTGCATTTATGAATAGTCATTAGAGAAAGTGAACTGTCTTTGCAGTTTTGATACTCAGCCAGCCAGCCCACTTGCTCTTATTCTATTAGAACTGCTGCTGACTTTGCTGTGCTGCTCCTGAGGATGAATTAAGGCAGAGAAGGAAATATTTCTGATAATGATGCAAACTGAAAAGGGCTTGGTTTGCTGTAGAACTGTGCTCTAGGTTGTTTGGGAACCAGCCCAAATGAGCTTGAGCCCCTGACACAGATCAGTTTACACACATTGCTCTCAGTGTCACCTCCTAACAGGACTAATTAACATCAGAGAGATAATTTATTAAACATTTGACTTCACTTTGCAGTTAGAGACCATGTAAATAAGAGTTACCCTGGAAACGTGTTAAGAATGACTGTGGCACGTTAATACGACCCCGCTGTACTTTCAGATGGATTCTAGGAACATGTAAAAAGGTGTTGGAAAATCCACTGCTGGAACTGAATACACTGTGATACATTTATTCAGGAGTCGGATTTTTTTCATTTCTGTCTCTTACCTCCTCCAGCTCATCCTACCTGTGACTCTCATCCTGGCGTTCTGATGAGCACTGTAAAAATTCATGTGTTGGCTTTGAGAGGCAAAATGATTCTACCCATCTATGATGATATTAACATCTACTAAAAACTAATGAAATGGGTGGTATTATGATGTCAGGAGGATCAGAGCCAAAGGTGGTTTTCTGAACGGAGTCTCTGCATGAATCTCCCCAGACTGCCCAGCAGTCAAGGAGATTATATTCTCAACTGTTAAAGCTGTTTACACATACCAACCAGCACTGACTGCCTCTTTGTGGCAAGTTGTTTACATGAATTTATTTTGGGAAAATTCCATTAGACGGGACCAAGATTTCTTCATAAATCATTGAATTTAGCTTGTGTACTGATAAAATCTGGTTAGTCATTTATTCTTCTGAGCAGCGTTTAGTTATGAGTGTTCATTATTTGTAAGGAGCAACTTACATGGGTAATCTAAAAAGAATGGTTTGCCTATGGCTGTTTTCAGTGGTGGGTATTTTACTGTGCTGGGAAAGATGTATTAGAAAATGACCCTCCTTACCAATTCATCCAATAAAACAAAGGACTCATTAACTGGAGTCACAGACCTAATGTATGCTCTGAATTTTGCTAATTTAGCCAGCAAAAATCTCACAGTGAGACACTGAAACTGCTTTGAAAGTGGTCCTGCAGATCTGTTTGCTGTGTCTGTATGGCTGAGTCCTCTGGAGCAGTGGGGATCTGGCTGAGATCTTGCTGCTGCTGCAGTGCTCAGTGCTTTCTTAATCAAAGGAGTTGATGCTGTTGGACTGGGCTGCAGAGCCCTAATTTCATGCACTAGCACAGGCTTTTCACAAAGTACCATTTACCACATCGCAGGAGGGATATAAAGAGTTTGGGAAGACACGAAATTTATTCCTTAGTTTTGAACAGAAACTTATTCTTGCTCTGAACTAGCATATGTGTGCTTGCTCTGCACTTTCAGGTGAACGTACAAAATGTCTGAAAAAAACCTCTCAAAATTGTGTAATTTATAAAACACCTTTCTGCTGATGTGAAACCTCTTTACATTTGCTGCAGTGCATTCATACAGCAATAGATCATCTCTATGCACTTAAAAAAAAAGCCCAGAAAGCAAAGCCAGGATCTAGACATCAGTTTTAATACAAACTTCTGGCAGCACCAAGATTTTGGTTGCTTCATTTCAAGCAAATGGACCAAGGTCAGATTCTTTGTCAGTACAACTGGAATAACTTTTTTATAACTGTCTGCATCAGTTTACACGAACATGGAATTTGACACTTTGCCATCAAATGGAAGGTGGCTTTTCATCCTCTAAATTCACACAGACATATTAATCCAACACTGAGGTTTGGCATAATCTCTAATTTTATATAGCACATTTCTTCTCCAAGTGCCTCACAAATATCACTCAAACACAGCCATGTCTGGTAGGGAAGTTAGAAACATTCCTCAATGCTCACCAAAGAAGGCAACTTAACGCCTCCTTTTATTAAAAATAACATTAATTCAGAGAACCACAGTTTCAATTGTGTTGGAAATATTCAGTCACTCAGACTGAACGGCATGAAGCTCAGTTAATGAGGTGTTTAGCTGCTCCTTCCAGAGCAGCTCCTTCTGTACCTCTGCTTCAGGCAGTCTCTGTGTCTCTTGGATGATTCTAGATCTGTACCTTGAATTAATAATTTGCACGTAACAGGTCGTCTTCAGAAGTTTCTTTATTATAATGTCCAGTTCCCATAAGGACACCTCCTGCAAATAAGGCTGTTCCCTCAGTTAAATGATAGTGAAGAGTTGGCAAAAATGCTCAAGGGCATGGGAGAGATATTTCTGATATTTGACATAACTGATGATGTTGAATTTCTTGTTCCATGAGGCTGTATCTTCACTCTCACCAGGAAACCTAGTATGCAAGTTATTATGCCTGCTTGTATGTGTCAGTCCTAAAGCAGGTCCTCTGAATAAGATCTCTGTGTGCAAATAATTCAGATGAAGATTCAGCATCCTCCCAAGACACAGGAATAAACACAAAATGCTGCCTCTAGACAGCAGGGAAAGGGTAGGGATGATACAGGTGGCTTATAAATTAGTCTCTTTGGGAATTCAGTGGAATAAGAGGATTTAAGACAGACTAGCAGAACTGCAGCCTGGGTGTTTGTTGCATGTGCAGGCAAGGGAGAAATGCAGGAAGAGCAACCCTCAAGCCCCCATAAGCTTCTTGCTCACACCTGAGGCTTGTGGATGCTGAGTCAGAGCTGCTGTTTATCTCTGCAGAGGCAGTGGCAGCAGTGGATTTTAGGAAATGGAAAGTGAGTTCCATGCATTCAGTCCAGGAGGAGACATTCCCATTGCTGGACTGCAAACTTCCCCACGCTGCTGATGTTCAGAAGGACTTTCCTAAAGGAGCAACAGCTATATTCCCCAGCCTGGGCTCCTGAAGGACTCTCTCAGCAACTTTTTCCTGAGGAGTGCACAGAATCAGTCTATCTCCCAGCCAGCCAGCCCTAAACTCTGTTTGTTTGGCCCAACCAACTTTAGGAACTCACCAGCCACATCTAAGTATTGGGGTGTCCCTGGAAGAACAAATGTGGCTGAGGCTGAGCTTGGGCATGAATTAGACCCCAAAAGAGAAACTTCCCACTTCCACTTAGCACAATGTGGGAAGTCCTTGAGTAGCAACAAGCTTCAGGCCAAGCAGTTACTTAATTTTTTTCCCCTTATTGATTGTTGGCTTTTAGAAAAAGATTCTCAAATCCAGTCATCATGAAAGCACTGGATGGATCCAGCTGTAGTGTGGGCAGGATTTGTGTGAGTGCCTCCACAGAGCTCTGCCAATGCACTTTTGTCCTGGCCAATTCCTTCTCTTCCAAACCTTGGCCTCTCCAACAGACACTACCAAGTCAGGAGGAACTGAGACGTATTATTAGGTGGTTTTGAGCCGTGGATACTTGCCTACAAAAATGCTGTGCTTGCTTTCTCCCCAACCCAACACAGCACTTACACTGAGCTTCTAAAGGCAGAAAGTGGAACAAGGCTAAGTGTGACTAACAGGGAAAGGAAATGGTGAAGAAGGGCCATGTTCACACCATGTTCCAAAATACACCCTGAGGCAACAGCTCTGCCTGGGAGTTCCAGGGGATGTTCTGCTTTCTAGAGCATTAGGCAACGATGTGGCTCCAGTCTGTCTTGGGGATTGGATTCCCCTTGCTGGCTGAATGAGGAGACCTCTGTCTTCAATTGCTGTGCCTTTCTCTACAGTGTCCAAACCCATCCCCAAAGAACAAGCAGGGCCATTATGGCCTCCCTTAGCACAGGGCTGGGAGGTTGAGGCTCTTCCTCCCCTGAGAATTCCCATCCACACGTGGGGATTGCTCTATCCAGGTCATAGACAGGGTCTGAGAGGCAACATGTCCAGTGACCAGGGCACTGGACCAGAAATACAGAGAACATTGGTTTTCTGCCTGATTTTCTGTGTGACTTCAGGAAAACTCCTTGGCATCTCTGTTTCTTCTCACCTTTTTTGCCTTTTACACAATCCTTAGGGCACAAAATTGCTTGTACTAGAGGGAATTACTGTGTTAGGAATGATGAGGCATTAAAGGTCATGTTCTTCATGCTGGAAAATCTCACAAACGAGTACATGAAGAAACTGGAAGGGTTTGATGTTTCACCCAATAGATAACACTGAACTGATTAAAGTTTCAAAATTAGGGAAAACTTTAGCTTTCTATAAAACTTACACAGTAAAGATAAGTAATTAGAGGAAGGCTAACTATCAAAAAAACCCACAAAACTCACAGAAAACAGTTTCCCCAATGGCTAAAGGTACAGGCTATAAAATAGGGGTTTTTTTCCCTTCACAAATCATTTAAACATAAGTAAGAAATCAGTAGCTCCCTCTTCAGAAGCACCTTAGGGAATAAAAATGCAGTGAATCATGGGTATTTTATTACTAGTCTGTGTGTCTATCTGATGGCAAGCATCAATGGCTTCCCTTACACAGGGTGCCCAGGGGGATAGAAGAATGCAGGGAATAGCTTACTAGTTTCTGTGTCTGTCCAGTGGCAGAAATCCATGTTTTCTTATAGAAGACACTGTGGTACTGCAGGGGCAGCGGCTCAGAGCGTGTGCCTGGCTTTCTGGTGGCAGAGCATAAAGTAGGATTGAAATGGTGCCACTCAGCCACTCCTGCTGTGCCAGCCAGGCACAGTTCCTGGGCTCAGCCTCCGGCAGCAGAGGCAGAAACATTTGCCAGGCAGGTTGGGAAGGGGAGCCAAGGACAAGCGTTGGGAGACTGAGAATGCTGGGAGGGATATCCAGAGTTTAATAACAGAAACAGACACTGATACAGGAGTTTCCTCTTGACACGTGGGATGGAAATACAGGTAGAAAGACTGTTCTCATAGTGGTTGGCACTCTGGTTCAGAGGGAAGTGCTATAAGGCATCAAACACTGATGTTGGTGCATCTCACTGGTTTCTGAGCTGCCTCTGTGTGAGTGTTGACTTCCCATGTAGTCCAAGCTTCACAAATAAGAACAGTGGGTCAGAGAGAGCCAGAGCCACTTAATCCCAGAGGAGAAAGTTTATCCATAATGCTGGGTGATCTGTTGAAGGGCTTATCTCTGAAAGTGCTTTTATTTTACCTGCATATGTTTTAGAGAGGGATTGCCTAATAGGCCATGGCCACCATCCAGTGATCTGTCCATAAATTCTATCTGAGCTTTAATACTTTGTATAGAAAGTCAACCATGTTATATCTACACCAGGGGTGTAGATATGCCAAGAGTCTACACAGGGAAGAGTGAAGATTTATTGGGTAATTTTAAATAAGCTGGTGGGGGCAGAGAGCAGTCGAGCTGAACTCAGAATGGGATTATTTGCCCTACCAGCACTACTGTGCCTTTCTCCTGTCAGACTCCTGTTGTTCCACGGTGGTTTCCAAATGGGGCTCCTGTCTCTGCTTTACATCCCAGTGTGACACACAGACACACGCCAAGGCTTGATTTAAAGGCTGTAAGGAACAGGAATCTTGTTCATCCCTAGATAAGATACACAGTGATTAAGTGCCCTTATTGTTAAATTTGTGTGTGTTATTTATTAGTATAGACACAGTCCCTAATGTTGACATTCTGATCTTAAAGAGAAAGGGTTTCTAAAGACTATGGCTGGTGCTGTTAAAACTCTTGTCTGCTTCTGAAATTGCTGACTTTTTCTGATAATAACAGTGCTTCAAGGTCTAGGCAAGAATAGCTTTTTTCTCCTTAGTTTGGTTCATGCCTCTATTCATCATTTCCCTATAGCAAAACATAATTCAAAAAACAAGCCACATAAAATTTTGTTCCTGTAGTGATTTATTTTATTTTCATGGTGTCTGGAGACATGATGTACTCCCATCCTCTCAGAGTGGTTATTAGCATTTGGCCTGGCTGTTTCTTGTGGAAAATCATAAAAATATTTGGTGAGCAAAAGGGATGCTAAGTGCTTTGGTGGTCTGATCAGGGAGGGTATTTAGGAAGACTGCATGTTTTGTTTTGGATGGAATGATTAGCTGTATCCCTTTCTGATGGCAGACACACACAAATTTGCAGCAGAGTTCGGTATTTTTCTTTTAAATCATTCTTTTCGTTTAGAATGTTTGAATGTTTTGTATGAAACTCCCAACTGGAATGTTTTTGGTTTTAAACTACTTCTGGTGTTTCGGTAAATAAGCATCCTGACAAGGCCATTGGAGCAGGACAGTAGCCAAGACCAGACAGTTAGAGGGTGAATAATTTCCAGTATTACAGAAGATCAGGAGTCATGGATAGTTGGTCTGACTCAAAGGACTGGAAATCAACCTCAGCAGGCTCTGGATCAGGAAAGTAAGGGAAGAACTGGCCAGCTGAGAGAGGACACTGTCAATGTTTCAGAAGTAAATGCTTGGGCAAAAACCAGTTGTAATCAAACCCTGTTAGTACCAGAAATGTCATTTTCCTCAATGTCATAATAAACATTGATCTTACAGGGAATTGGAGGTACCACTTCAGTGAAATCTTGCTTCTTTATTTCAGTGTTAACAAGAAAACCAGGTTTTTCTAGTTTTTTCAGTGCTGTTGGACTGTGCTATTTTTGAAAGAAAAACTGCCCAGAACTTTCATAAATGTATTGAAATCAATAAATGTGAAAGAACAAACTCAAGAAATCACTGAAATTGTGTTAGTATAGGACAGTTGAAGCTTAAAATATTCAGTTGCTCAATATCAAATTAAAAAAAACCCCTACAAAATTAAAACCAGGAATTATAACAGATTATTGGAAAAGCTAAATCATTTTGTCAAACTTGCAGATAAACTGTACAAATCCTAATAAAATATTTAAGAAAATGGCAAAAAAGTAATGTTCACTGTAAACACCCTGGGACATGGTTACTTTCATTGTGGTGTATGGAGAGTAATTTTATAAATAGCCCTAAATCACTTGAGGACCAGACATGGAATTACTATCACCAGCATTAGAATTGCTGTCATTATTGCAGTGACCTAAAATGTAGAAGACCTTGGATCTGAACATATCCTGATTTATTCTGCTTCCTTGATTTCTGCTAAGATACTTCTTGCATTGTGAGAGCAGAAGATTGGAAGAGCTGGATCCTTCCCTTGGGCCTTTCATTGCAGGCTCCCAGCTGATTCAGGGTAGCACTGGCCCACAATTTCATGGCTCTTTCCATAGTGGGGTGCAGGGAATTGCTAAAGGAAGCTGAAATTCCAAGTTGGAAGCTCAGCCCATTATGTATCTGCCAGTTCTAACCCAGAAAGTAGAAAACTTGCAACACACAGTCGATATTTTGTCCATATTCTGTATCAGTCCATATTCCATATCAACCCCTTTGCACTACAGTCCACATTTTCTATCTGTAACTAATGTATATGCATACACATGAGTGTTTTGATTTGCCACTTCATTTAACTCCTCTGTGCTAAGAGAAATACTAATATTTATTTCAGAACACTGTAAAGCTTTTTTGCTGCAGTGTCTGCTTTCTGATTCCAGGAGAACACTGTCATGTGAAAGAACCTATTCAAAATCCAATTTATTCCCGTCCTTTTAATTTATGCAGTCAGATTTATACTCTGACTTCACATATCAGTTCTTGTCTGCTCTTGGGTTCATTTGCTTTCATAGCAGACAGAGCTGCTAAAGTAGCTGCACACATACCAGCCTTCCTACACTGGAATGATATTGTCCCTAGGTGGGTTTCCCTATAATTGCCACAGATCCTCCCAGAAATTCTGGCAGAGCACAGAGCACATCACAAGTTCAGCAAATGTGAGACCATTGGATGATAAAAGCCTGTTTGTGCTGCTCTTAACTGAGTAGGAGTAATGGCTGATTCTTCACATGCCCAAAATGAAATTAAGGGGGCTACTCAAAGAGGTTGTGGTTACATGGTCACTTTAATCTGGCATAAATCTGGCTACTGCTGAAAGGGGTTGTTCCACCCCCTCTCCCCCCTTTTCCTCTGCACCCAGTCAACTTTTTTCACCCACTCTTGTCTGGCACCAGTGTCTATCTGGCTGTGTTGGGCCACAGAACTCATCCAGGTGAATATCAACTTGATTAGTTCTGTGCTTTTTTTTTTTAGTTTAAGTGAGTTTCTTAGGGTAGCACAGTCACATAAATGCTTGTGCTGGCCTAAGAAATGGGTGTCTGGGGGAAGAGGGGATGGAAGAACCTCTTCTTCAGTAGCAGCCCATTGAATGATGGCCTGATTAGATGAGCAGCATCCAACCCACAAATGAAATTATCCAGGCTGGGCTGTGAACTTCTCACATTCCTTGGCAACTCCTCTTCTCCTTTCTCATAAGCACCTTCCCATTTCTCAGTAGTCACGGGGCACTCTCTGTCCTGGGAATCCTCTGTCCAGCTTGTTAGCAGTAAACACAGTTACCTGTTTTGCCTCTGTTTTCAGTTTGTAATTTCTACAATACCCCAGAAGCCCTACTTCCCAGCATGTCAAATTAATTCAAATTTCTTGTTCTCTTCTTCTTCCCTTTCTGCCACAATGTGCAGGCCATCCTAAGCTTTTCCAGAGGCCAGGCAACCAAAGAAAAACAAGGTATTTTTCCAAATTATCTAAACAATGAGCATTTTAATTCTGAGACACAGCCCAAAGATCATTCCCCAGTTCAGTGAAATATTGCCCTAGTTCTGTTGGGCTTGGGGGCAACACCCAGTGTACAGTCGAGTTATCCCAAGAGCAAAGCAGTGCTTCAGTTGTGGCTCCTGGGTTTCCTCCTTTCCAAAAGAAGCAATCCATGTTAGCATTGTGCTTGGCTCCAGCTGCATTCCCCTCCTTGCTGCCTGGCTGCCTCCCTGAGCGAGGGGTGCCAAACCAGAATTCCTGAGCTCCCCTTCCCAGCCCACCCCTTCCCCACCCATCTGTGTGGGAATGGGGAGGCCACTGCTGGGACCTGCCACACCAGCAGCCAAGGTAAGAGAAGAAAGGGAAAACTCCCACTCCCAAACTCTGCCACAGGAGAGAAATCCCTGTAGCCAGGCTGGGCAGGTTCAAACCCCCAGCACTGGGAACTTCTGGAGCATCGGTGACTTTTTCGTCATTGGGATGTAAAAGTCCCATGTGTGCAGCACATTTGCACAGGGCCTGACACCAGAATGCACTGGCAAAGGGAGGCATCAAAACCAGAAAACAAGAAAAAAATACAGGATCATGCTGGAAAGACACAAATCTTCCAGGACAGTGTTTTGCATTTGTCCATTCTTGTTTCAGTTTTATCACAGAGCTGATCATAATTAGTGCTGGTTATTAGCCAGCTTTAATACAGTTGTCTGGAGCAAAACAGCCTAAACTCCACAAGATTCATCCCCTACCACTGTTCTGATCATAATTGGTGAGTGTCTGTGAGATTTTATCCCCCAAATCAGCCCAATCCAAGGTACAGAAGAATTTGGGTTTAAACTGTTACACAGATATAAGTGATGATATCGATGGAGTCAGCGACCTGTCCAGGTTTATAACAAATGAGAGTCTGGCCATTCAACTTAAAACCCCTTCTAGGAGAAAAAAATTATCCTGAAATGAGCTTTTATTTTTAGGTGGAACCTCCAAAATCAGTTTGGTTTGCCATCTTCTGTCATTCTATTAAAGTCTGTGCCTGTAAGAAATATTTTCAGTATTAGGGTAAAACTGAAGATGCCAGCAAAGCTTAAAGCTTTATGTAAATATGCTCTGAGATAAATCATACATAATTTAACAAGAGATTCTATTAAACAAACTGAAGTTTTCCATGGAGAATTATCTTCATGGGTTTAGTCAAAATACAAGGGAAAGATTCTCAGCTTTTTTTTTTTTATTTTATATATTTCTAGAAAAAAAAAGTGGTCTTTCTCACTTTTTCCTTTTTTTTATTTTTGGTAGCTTGAAATGATTTCTTATTCTCTCAGTTACTCTAGTCTATAGTAGTTCCTCTCTGCTCTTGAAGCTAATTTCTATTTCTTTGTCTCAAAACTGATTGTATTTGTATCATCTCCAGACAGGTCACAGGAGGCAGGTTGAGTGCACACTGGATACATTACACATCTGGTTTATATCCTCCTGCACTGAGCCACATCCCACCTCACAATGCAGTATTTCTGTATCATTGCCGTATATCAAAGCACAAAGAAGGATGCACAGACAGTGGAGCTAAGTGGACACAGTACATGAGACACAACTAAAAATTCAATCAGTTTAAAACAAGCCACTTTTAAGCACAGTTCCCAGTTCCTGCAGTAGAGCAATGCTGAGCTGAAGAACCATGCAATATAATGTGAGCTTCTACACTAGGCAAAAAAGGCCTGGCTTTTCTTTGCAACAGCTCTCTGGCATTTGTATATAATCCTGAGAGACTCGTTTTAGGGACAGAAAAAAGAAATTTCTATTTAGACAGAATCTGTGTTGGGGTCTCATATTTCATGATATGGACTAAAAGAATGATTGCTGTGCTATCTGATTTTTGTAGGTCTTTTCTTGGAGACCCTTTATGCAATGACCTGCCATGGTTCTGAGGCAAGCAGGGAATGCTGCTGGACTGACAGACTGACAAACAGACTGACAGCCACACTGACAGTGGTGCTGAGCAGCCCCAGGGCAGGCAGGTTCATGAGTGGAGTGTGTAGCCCTTGCAACCATCCTGTGAATCTGCAGAGTCACGAGGGAATGAGGCATCCCAAAGATCTTGTAACCGAAATCTCTGCTTCCAAAAGTTCTTGGGTTTGGGGGGAAAAAAAAAAAAAGTCCCTCTGATTGTCAGCCCTTGGCCCTGGGAAGGTGTGACAGGAACAGGAGCTGGCTCAGGCAGCACAGGGTTGATACGTGCTGGGAAGAGGGGCAACACCAATTGCCCATTGTCTGCATCCTTCCAGCCCTCCATCCCCCCAATGTACGTGCACACCTGCACCTCCACACACCCAGTCTCGCTCTGATTTGCCCCTGGATTGAATTAAGCTGAAGGATCAAAGAGCAAAGCTGGGACAGTTTCCACACAGAGCACAGACCGGGGCTCTCTGCTCTCGGAAACCAGCCCAGTGTTTGTCCCTGCTGGCCTCACCTGATTCAATCAAAACACAGCCAAAGGTCTGCTGTTCCAGCCCCAGCTCCCTCCCATCACACCCCCCTCAGCCTTCTTCCCACTTGGGCTCCTTCCAGCTTTGCCCTATGTGCTAAGAAATGCCAGAAAGTTCAATTCCTTTTTTTTTTTTTAATTTTCCCTGGAGTTGGCATTAAAGCTGGAAGCAAAGACATTTCTGTCTGGTCAGAGAGAGAATATCTGTTCCAAATGCTTTTGAAATAGGCACATCAAACTTTATGACACTCTCTTTAGAATAGTGGTTTCTATTTTCCTTATATAAAATTTGGAGCAATTTTCCATGCCCACATCCATGCAGACTGCCTTATTCCTGGGTTTGGGGAGGCTGGGTCTCCATTAATTGAGCAGTGCACACAGTTTCTTAAGGTGAGCTTGCATTTTTGAAAGCATTAAATCTTCTATTTTAGCAAGAGCTTCTATTGCAAGTGTGGTTCTTAATAAAGAATAATGTACAGTTATAGAGCTTTTTAGTTAGATGCAATCTTCAAACAGAATTAAGATCCTTTATTTACTGGTTTCTTCAGAGCTTGCAGTTCATTATTCCACCCTAAAAATTTGAGGACAGTTGAGGTGATGTATTTATAGTTCCTGAGTACCCCAATCTAATACCAATCAATTTGGGCAATGTCATGTGATAGGAACAGAGCCCAGGAGGGGAGGCTTGGAGGTAGTAAACTCTGCTCAGGAGGCAAATGAAGTGAACAATGTCTGAATGACAATGTTATGGTCAGTGCTGATCTCCCTGATTTTCACTGACCACTAGAGCTGCTTGCAACACCTAATCAGCTCTGTCACCCCAGGGTGAACACAGCCATTGCAGCCCAGAGTCACTGAGTTTGTCTACATATTATACACCAGTTTTAACAGGGAACATCAGGCACTTCTGTAGCTGAATTCCAAAAATAAAAGCAGTCTTACAAAAAGTGCATAGGCTGATACAAACCTAGCATCTTTTGTAGTCCTTCTCCACTGGCAATGCCCTGTTTCCATCTCTCACAGGATAGAGGCAGCAGAAGAGCACAGTTGAAAATAAATGAGACACATGTGTGGGCTTAAATTGGAGCAACAGTTAAGGAAAAAATGATCTTGCTGTCATTTCATATATTTTCATGTCTTGTTTAATTTAAGGAGTCAAGTTCTAAAAAAGCACGTTTTGGTATTTCTGTTGTCCCTGTGCTCCTCTCTCTGTGCTGGTGATTTACCTTGTGTAGCCCAGAGCTGGAATCCATTTCTCTCTCTGCCCAAGTGGTTCTGGGCACGTGCATGTCCTGCTTAAGGGAGAGTGTGGCTTCAGCAGCAAAGATATCAATGCACATGAAGCAGAATTAAAAGTTGGGAATAAATTAATTAGGTGGCTTGAACATGTGTCATCCCTGGTAAACAGGAAATAGGTGGGCAAGTGAATTGATGGAAGTAGCATCCTCCTATCCCTTGGCAGCCATGAATTTCAGACCAGGTGGGATGATTCCTTTCCAAAGCAGAACTGAAGATGCATCAGCAGTCTGAGGGTGTAAATAATGCTCAGCACTTAGCCCAGTCAGTACATCATCTGTGCTAGAACTAATCTCCCCAGGAGAGATCCCAGCCCAGTTTAAAGCACTGCCCTCTGTTCAGGGCACTCTGAAATCCACTGTTAGACTGTTTTTTTTCTGAGGGAAATTCCTCTTTTTTTCCTGAGTGGGATGAAATGCTGAGTCCTTTTGGGGTGAGACAGCTCCAGGCTGGTCTGTGGCAGGGAACCACAATATGCCCCTCAGACACTTCAGTAGTATTGGGTAGGAAACTGGGTAGTTCAACCACAGGTCTGGAGGAGGCTTTGCAACTGATAAAAGCGCCTTAAACTGCACAGAACTGTCCTCATTTCACTAAAGCTGGTGTGGAGAAGACCTGAGACAGCCCAGCTCACACTGAAAGCTTGGGGTGAGAAAAGGAAGATTTGTCTGACTCCAGAGATGATCTATGGCATCCTTGGGCAATTCTTTACTGTGGCTGGACTGGAAAGCTGTGCCTGGTACAGTCACACATAATGAGTTCTGTAGGCCTGAACCAATAAATAAATAAATTGGCTTCCTATCAGCTGAAGGGATTTTGGTCTTTGACTCTATTTTCCTGATTGTTCACTTGGCTGAAACTCATTGCATTGAAGTGTCTCTTAAGAAATGCTTTTAGCCCCAAAGCCATATTAATATTTAAACTGTTTTTCTCAAGCAGTACAACAGCTGTGCAATGTGAAATAAAGACATTTTTCTCTCTTTCCCTGAGCTCCTCTAAAGCATCAAATGCTAAATGGGGAAGAAGGGTATTTTTTTTTTCTTTCTGCTGACTCTTATCTAAAATACCAAATATTAACAACCCACCCCCCAAGCCTTCTCTGGTGCTACAGGTCTGATCTTAGCAAAAGTTTCTATATCACTGAAATGCACTCAAATATTGAGGGCTTAAAAATAAATTGCTCTGAGCAGAAAACACTCTTGGAAACCTTAATTTCTGCAGCTGAAATGCAATTAAGATCCATCCCCTCTTGAATCATAAGATTAATCTCTATAAATTAGAACACATTAAAATATCTGTAAATACATGCTCAAATAAAAATAAATATAGACACAAACCTACTGCAGTCTTTTGTTTTGCTTTTGCTAATACATGAGCTTGTTTCCTGGGAGCCTAAAATCATGGTTTTCACAGGGGGACTAGAACCATATTTTCCAAATGAAAGATGAGATTCTGGTTCCTTCATGTGACTTTGGGAAATGATCAGTAGCAGTTAAACCTTGATCCATCTCTGGCAGTTGCTCCCAGGAATAATTTGCTTTGTGGATATAATATTTAAAAAGTTTTATTATATTTATTTATTTTTAGTCATTGTAGTTTCATTTTTAGCAAGGTGAGGAATCCAGCACACTCGGAGTAGGACTCTTCAGTAGGTTGGGATGGTCCATGAAAGACAATTATTTCTGCAGCCTCAGAGTAAATATTCAATGGCTTGTAACTGAGGTGTAAAGGAGTAAGTTTTATACAGGTTGGCCTCAAATGCCTTGTCATACATGAAGTACCAAGATGAGTGTGAGATTTGGAATACTCCAAACTTTTGGTTTCATATTGAGCCTACACTGGGCTGGCCATGCTGCTTTGATAGAATGAGGATAGTTTTATTAGCTCAGAGTTCATTGAACCTTTTCTAGTTTTTACTGCTTTTCATTTTGGTACACATCTTTACCCCCAGACCTGAAAAAGGATTAAAATGCCAGATAGGAGACAGATCACTCAGCATTTCTAATCACATAACAGAAATCTCAAGACACAGTTCTCACAAGATTTTCTACTCTTTGTAGACCATAAAAGGCTCAGATAACCTTCTAAAGCCCACTCTGATCTCTTTAGTCATTAAAAAATCAGTTTTTACGGAGAATCTAAACTAGGTTCCTACTGCAGTGATCACATTCAAGCAATCTAATTTCACTCCTCTGCTTCAGAAGTTATTTATGTATTCATTCACTGAGAGCAACAGAAGTCTTAATTCAAAACAAGATTCTGACAGTTGAAACAAGGCTGGAACTATTGCAAAAAAAAAAAAAAGTACTGGAGGGAAACATTTCCATATATATTATTTCATCATTTCATTTCAGATGGTTATAGGCATTTGCTTTGAAACTGTATTTCTGTGTTTCAGAAATGCTCCAGAGCAGCTGCACTGTTGTTGTGGCTGGAAGAATTCGCTCACCTGCTCAGCCTCCCTGAGAAGGCAACTACTGAATCATCTAAACTACAAACTGGTAAGTCCAGTGTTGCATTTTCCATTACCTTCACCACTGTGAAAGTGAATTGCAAGGATTGACTGGCTTTCAGTGAGCTTTCTGGAAATTCCAGTCTTAGTAAATAAGTCCTTCTGGTGCATGTTCTCCTGCAAGGTAAGGCAGTCTGATAGAAACAGCCAATTATATGAACTGCCAAAATTGCTCAGTGGCATTAGTGTAACGACCTCATGTCCTATTTATCTGTCTGTGATAAAGCCTTTTGGTCTTGGCCTTGCTGAAGGAGTTGACACTTTCAAAAATTCCAGCCTTTGTCTTTTTTTCATTGAATTGTTGTGTATTTAAATTAGAGTTGATACTATTTATTTGCTCTTTATAAAGAGGCACTACATTTCAGGCCCTGGGCACAATCTACCTTTTCAGAACCTTCCACATGGTCCCCCACACTGCTGAAGATAATAAATGTAGAAAGTTAACATCATGCTTTTCTCAGTGTCTGCAGCATTTTGAGGTGACCAAAGACAGATCAAATGGGACCTGCTCTGAGAGGGAAGAGCTTCTGCAAACATAAAAAATCCTTTGTTAGGATCTGTGTTTGAATGACAGGCAGTAAAAAGTCACAAGCCACTACAATGTGCTGTGTAGGAACTTTGAACCATTTCTTCCTATGGCATCATTACAGCCAGGCACACACCACACTTACACCCACAGTCACAGCAGTCTGAGACCCACTGAGATCCACTGAGGGAAAAAAAATCAGCCGTTTGCTGAGGCTTCTTTTTTATGTCAGCTTTAGAGGTGACTTTTTATTTCAATCATCTGAGCTGGACATTTTAAGAAAAGGAGTAAAACATAAGGAGGAGAAGGAGGGATGTGGTGTTTTGAGTCATTTTGGGGGCTGTGATGCCGAATATGTGCTGAAACAGTGGCATCTAGTGGCAGCTCCTCTGCTGAGGAAAGGCAGCGGACACTCGATATAGAACAAGTCAGTGATTGAATCTAATGATTATGTTTATCACTTCCATGGGTGAAAGGTTTTCCCAAGTCTGTTTAATCCTTTTCTTTAAAAGCATTTGGAAATCAACTATTTTTCCAACTTTTCCACCTTCAGTATATGACTCTCAGAACACTTGTTCTTTATATTTTTATTATATTAAGCCTCCTTGTGGCTTCCATGGGCAAATGGTCAGCTCTATCCCAGAACAGAAGTGTAGATACTTTTAAGAGAGAATTTACTTCTAAAAAGAAGCTTAAGTACTGGAATTCTAGGAAGACTGATAAAGGGTTTGACTTGAGTCTGAGTGCAAATATGAGTTGGCTCTTTTGGCCTTTGGCTAAATGAGTCAGCCTGACACCAATGTGGGCTAAAGACCATTAACACTATACCAGAATTTCTTCCCCTGTGAAGTGGGAGAGAACATGAATCAGTCACCTGGAAGTACTTCACTTCTCTCTGTTTCACCAGGTGAAAGTTGGCATAATTGGCATTGACATGAATTTTTCATTGTGCAAATAAAAGCAGAGCCAGGATTTCACCTAATGACTTTAACTCAAAGAGATATGCAAATGTAGATCTATGTATTGAGAGTATTATGAATGAAGCACACAATAGCAGCCTGATTATACTTTTTACACTCCCAGATCTAATCTATGATTTATCTTGGCAGTAGGGAAAAGCAAGCCTTTGATGCTTTGAGATTTAAATTATTTCCTTGGAGTCATCTAGGAGAGCTCTCTTACTGGAACGAAAGTATACTAAAAGGACTTTTGATCTATTCCAGCCTGTCAAAAGCTCTGTAGCAGTAATTACTTTATATATCTTCATAAAATTCTGTTCTATTTTGCTACCAATCCTTAATGTGACTGCAGTGAGGAGCTCTGAAAGTTACCTTGGTCCATTCATAATTAATTCTGTTGCTATTACTGATCATAACAGTCATGTAAGAGCCATGTAAGATGTTTCCTTAGTGCTTCACAATACTGAGCCTCCCTTCCAGTGATTTTTGTCAGTATATATATAGATAGTATGAGAGACTAAGCTAACAAAATCATCTGAAAATGGAATTGAGTCAAGCTTTTATTGTGAAACAATACATGAAATGATCATCAGGCAATTAAACATAGTTGCATAAATGTTATGTCTTCATGTAATATTGTTATTTAAGCTAGAAAACTGTAATTAAGGATTCCTCCAAAGGCCAGAAAGCCGGCCTGCCCTTCATGTTAATATTCTCCCATTTTCTATGGACCTCTCCCTCTAAGTTCCTCTTGCTTCAGGCAGTCAAAGCTGTGCCCTTAAAAGGCATACTCCAGCACTCATCAAGGATTTATTCTTGCCCATACCTCAGAAACTGGGGGAAACCCTTGATTCATTTATTCATGCATGCAGTCATTACTGGTAGAAAATATATGGTGGTCTGTAATATATCTAACCACTTATAGGTGGAAGTTTTGCTGTATCACAAGGATTGCACTGTACTGCAAAGAGGTTCAGCTCTACAATGAGCATGTAGCCAATGCAGAAATAATCTCATCCTCCTTGACACAATCATAGCATAAATCCAGGTGCCCATGAGGAGATCTGCAGAAAAGAAAAAAAAATATAATTAAAAAACATGCTGCCATTGGCCATACTAATGACATCTAAAGGGCCTCAAATCATTCAAGCACTTTTCTAACATTAATTCTTCACCGTGGCCTGTGAGCAGATGTTGTGAAGAATTCCTGTATCTAAGTGAGCCAACTTTCAACTGTGTCTCAGCTGGAAGGTTTTTTGAAAACTGCCAACTTACCTCCTAGGGCTGAGGTTTGAGAATTTTATGGTTTTGTTTTTAAATTAGTTTCAGACCTTTGGCTTATTGTGGATGAATGTGGCTCCATTGAAGTCTACCACGACAGAACTACAGGGACAGAGTTGGTGCACAGGACATTTCTGTTCCCCGCCACTGTTCAGTTATTCCCTTCTCTACCAGTGTGTGGCTCTGCCTTTTTTATGAAGAAAGAAATGTGCACTGTAGAAGAAATATATATACCAATTGCAGGGTAGGCAAAGCCATTAGATTGGATGCACTAGATCCCTGTTGCAGTGTGGGAGGCAATGTGGATTCAGCCAGTGCTCAAGGAATTGTTCTTCTGCTCTCTGCTCCAAGCGCTGGAGGTGAAGCATATACTCCTATTTAAAGAAAAGAAAATGTAATTTAATTATGCAATCACTCCATTCTAATGTCAGGCCAATGAATCAGTAAATTTTTACAGCTTATGTAAGAGCAATTAATTTACCTCTTAAAATTATCAAAAACAGTGAGATGGTGTTAGTAGTCAGCTTGCCCCAGCCTCTTTAATATTAATACTTAACAAAAGACATCATCATCCAGATCAGTAAAGGTGTGAAGCAAGAGCCTTACAACAGTATTCATAAATTAGGAATTCTGCACACACATTTCTGATTTGCATATTGACACAGAAGCCTCTCTTGGTCCCTGCTGATTAAAGAACATTAACCCCTTGTATGATCCTGTGGCAGAACTCTGCAGGGTTCCAGTAGGTAGCACACATCAGTGCTGACTGCTCTTTCTGTAATAAGTATTTCCCGTACCAGTTTATAATGAGGGGGTTTGGTCTAAGCAGCAAATTACCAAAGTGGGCTGTGAACCAACAACTTGACCTCCATGAGGAACAAAATTTACATATTTTTAAAAGTCCCAGTCCCAGTGCATGTAGGCACATAAGCTCTGGGAACAGTAGATACTTCTATTCCAAATACAGCCCATTGCTTCTCACAGTAGGCACTGCTGGAGTGGAAGCTGTGGCCTAAACCCTTTGCACTGGCCAAGGACTCCTGCTGTCACCCAGCTCCCTGCTCTTTGTGCTGACCAGAGGGTGGGTACCCTGGGTGACAGCAGGCAGCATTAGTATCCTGCCTTTGACTTGGCTTTCTCTCCTCACAGCACAGGGAGACTTGGCACAAATCACTGCTGACACACTGCATTAGGAACTGGCAGAGAACACAACTATATGACCGAGAAGATGCCACGTTATAAAAAGCAGGATCTCAGTCAAAGTAAGATTAAAACATGCTGATAACATAAATTACATTTTTTTTAATAGTCACAGGGGGCTGGTCTTGCTGTCTGTAACAGAGCAGGTTTTTGACTCAAACACCACTGTGGAAGTCAAAGAGTGTCACAAAGAATTGCAAATTACATTCCCCAGCTCAGCACGATCTGGCCTAGTACAAACAGCTTTTGCTTAAAATAGATGAACAGAGGTGGGTTCATCCCAGCATTCATTTCATTCTGCTACAAAGCCTCCATACAAAATTAGTTTTTCTCCTTGAGGCCCTGGCAGAACTGTGTACAGAACTGTGCACCTTCATCCACAAGGGAAAATCTCCATTTTCCAGATGGTAGCAAGGGTTGGCTTTTTATCACAGGAAAAAACTACTGAAAACCTTGACATTTAGTGAGCTAAACAAATACTCTTTATGTTTGGGTTTTCTTAGAGAAGGTCAGCCTTGCTCTGTCTAGGGGAAAAAAAAAAAGAAGATTGGAATTTCTCAGCAATTGTTTACTCCTAATTGTGGTGGGATGGAAAGTGGCAAGGACAGAGCAGCAGAGTCAGTAATCCAACACTTCTCTAGCTCTGGCTCCCTCCTCTCCCCACACAGTCATGGGGTGTCTGGAGTGGGAAGGGATCAAGTCCAACTCCCTGCTCCTCAAGGACTCCCTAAAACTAAACCATAGATTAAACGTTGGTATATGCATGTTACTTCTTGCAATACATGATTTCCCTCAATCTAACCATTCTCTTGCTTCATTTTGTTTTCAATATGTGTTGTATTTACTGTGTAACATTAATCATGGTGGTATAATAAGCAGGAGCACAGATGGGAGCTGTATTCCTGCTAATTTGCAAAAACTACACCACCTTAGAAACCAATCCAGTCCTGAGTGCTGTGGGCAGCAGTGAAACCTTGTGGGTTTTGGCTCTGTTGTGCAAATCTTCAATGTACAAGGCTGTTAACAAGGGTGGAGAAATATCCTGGTGAGGGCTTGGATTTGTCCTGGTGTCCCACCTGACAAACAGTGTGTCCATCCAGAGTGGTGCCTGGCCAGGTGGATTCTGTTTGGCTGGCACACAATACCCACTGGAAGGGGGGAACCAGGAGCTGTTTCCAAAGCCCTGGCACACCCTGAGCTCAACCATACAAGGTACTCATGCCCTGCAGAGTTCAGAGGTGTTGAGCACCTCACTAAACTGAGCCCCTTGTACTTGTCATATACTCACAATCCCTTGGTGCTTCTGGCTTCTGTGGGGTTTGCCTCTTCAGAACCATGTAATTTTAGCTCAGTTTATTTACTTTGGAAAGAAATAGGCAGTAATTTTAAAATACCTTAAGTACCCTTGAGAAGTGTTGGAATTATATGTTATGTCTTGTCAAAGCAAGGAAAACAGAAGGCCCTTTAATTCTTTTACCTTTCCTTTTGTTGCAATAGGGTTTAGAAATAACTAAATGTAGCTATTGCATGCAAACTCAAGGCTGTTGCATTAAGCTAGCAACTAAATAGTCCTACAATATCATAAATAATTCTCTCTCCAGCATTCATAAATAAGTGAAAGTGATTTTAAAAGCTAGTTGAGAACTACCTCAATCTCCACACTGACCACTGACACCTACATCTCCTCTCTGCTTAGAGTGCAGAATGTACTGTAAGCAGAAGACATTTCCTGTTACTTAGTTTTTCAGGAACAACCTGATGAAATCCACATTTCTATAAATGAAAAGCCACTTTCTTCTCAATAATTTGATTGGCGTTTTTGAACCGTGATAAATAATCTCTGCATTCTGCAAGTGAACATTTCCTGAGCAATACTCAGCACTTACAGAATGCTCTTAACAGTAACTGGAAGAATGTAAAGGGTTTTTTTAATACTCCATGGAAGAACTCAGCTGCTGAAAAGGGTGATACTTATAATATGTTGCTTGAAATTAAATCTATAAAAATTTAATACTAAACAGAAATGGTTGGAAGGTTTTGGTGTGTGGGGTTTAGTTAATGTAATTTAATAATAAATGTCATAAATCACCCTCATTGGCTCATCAGGGAAACCAGCTTTTCTCGGTCTGTTTCCACGACGAGTTCTCAGAATCTGTTTGGCATCTTTTTCAGACAAAATTGGAGAAGTGTCTAAAGACAGAAAAGCAGAAGTTAGTTCTGAAATAATCAAAAAGTTAATATTTTTTCTATCAGTTGTAAAAATTAAGTGTCTCCAAAGCTGATTTTTGTCTATATACAAAGTGTTCTTTCATTACAGCCCCTTCCCAGGGGATCTTGCATTCCAGGAGATAGGAGTGGAATTTTAAACCATTTTTATATGTGTGTTTTCTTTAGTTCTACTAGTATGAAGCAAAGCCTACATATTCATGTTACTATAAAATGAGGAAATATAACAGCACCACCTAACCACTGCTATTGTTCTTTTCTGTGTTGCTTTATAGAATTATTTTCAAAAGTAATGAGTTAGACATGTTGCAGAGGAGAGATTGCATTGAACGTTCCACTTGCAGGACCTTAATAACAATAAATAGTAAGCTAGTAAAATTAATCTTTTGGTGTTTACAATAAATTACTACAGGGTGGTGATGCAGAGAGTTAAATATCAAATACATGATTGCTAAAAATCAAATCATGGCAAGCCTGCAATATAAAACTTGTTATGTATTAACAGTGAAATATATGAATAATCAATACTAAAATAGAAGGTTGAACTAATACTATATGTTATACTAATATGCTGCACAAGTTTGTTTATAGAAGCTCCTACCTGTAACAGTGGTCATCAGGACCAAGAAGGAGACAAACACAAGAAACCTCTTCATTTTGATTCTGCTTTCCCTCAGTCTGTCCCAAAATGAGTAACACTGATGGAGGCATTCACCTATTTGAGCAGCTACGTCAGTCACAAGTGTTTGTTTATGCTTTAATTTCAGTGATAGGATGATTTTGGAAACATCTGGTCCAAAGGTTTGAATTAGTCTATTATCTGCTCACACATTCTCAGCATAACTCTGATCCCAAGGGAAAGAAAATAAAAGACCTTTTTTCCACTTCAGGCTTCAGAGTTACACTCTGGGTATTTTCAATTTGTGACAAATAAAGTGCATCACCTTACATTTAGCACAGCAAGCAAAGGTTTGGGGTGTCCAAGGTATATTATTGTTTTTAAAAGAAACAATTGCCTATTAGTGAATGTTTGTTAATCTCAAAAGCAGCTGCAAAGGGGCCCCTTTTTCAAAGGTTGTCTCTAACTTTACTCCAGCAGAGAAGTACATACTAATGGGGTTTAACTCTGTCAAAGCCAAGTTATCACTGCTGAGAAACACAGCAGAGTTTTTTATCAAATTAATAGAACCATACAAGTGGAAACTCGCATCATTCTTCTCTTTTCAGGACAAGTTAGTAGGAAACAGGATTATAAATGTCCTTCCTAGTAAACATAGGGGGAAGGAAGGATGTAGGTTAACAAAGGTCACTGCAAACAGGTAGTTTTAGCTTTGAGAAATGTGACTGCCTAGAGCTCTCCTGGGCAGTGCCATGTTGGACATATGGCACCAGCATCACCAATTTGTAGGAAATCAAAGATGTCCCATCAAATATAACATATAAAAATAGGTAGTCGGAATTCACTGGTGGCTCTCAGATAAGGGATGTGAGTAATGATCATTTCCCTTTGGAAGGAGAGGCTTAGCCAATCGCCACACCTCCTGCTCCACAGGGATTCCCCTGGGGTTTGCCAGCCCTTCTTGTCTGTGCCCTTTTGTTTCCTAAAGCAGTGGTGTTTATTCTGCCAGTGCCACTCTATCTGCAGATGTCAGCGAAATCTGTCAAGTGTCAAGAACATGAAAGTACAGAAAGGTTTGGGAAATCAAACAGTGGGTCACAGGGGCTCTGTGATGCCCCTTGGCTTTGCTCAGCACCCAAGAGGCACATCTCGAGGGCTTGATTAGCCCAACCTTTCACACAGATATTTAGGAGTGTTTAAAAACCTAAAAACTAAAAGTGTGAATACACAAGGGCTTGAGCAGAGTGAAGCAGTGGATGGGGATGGGGCAGTTCAGGGAACAGGCTGTTCTGGGGCTCTGATGTGCTTTTCTGACAGGACTTTTCTTGGAAACCTGTGTATTGCTCAACTGTGGAGCATTTGCGTTTTTCAGAGCGTGGTTTAAGATACCAAGACCCTAAAAATCCCAAGGAATTTTGTAGATACTGTATGGATTTATGTCATTGCTCAAGATACTGTTTCGAAAGCGCAAAAACCTGTAGGTTTAATAGCAGCCACTATTTTTAGAGCTGCTACAGGGGAAACACTCAGACATGTGAGGACAGAAGGAAATTATGGGGGGAAAACATTTGTGTTGGGCAACAAAAGCACAACCACGGGGAGGACACACAGGCACAGCTCACTGCTCTGCACACCCTCCCGAAAGGGTGACGGGGGGTCGGTCTCTTCTGCTGTGCCCGCAGTGAGGTGACCAGAGGAAATGCCTTAAAATGAGACAGGGGAAATCCAGATTAGATATTAGAAAATCTTTTCACTGTTCAGGTGGTCAGATNCGCGGAGAGTCCCGGGGGGAGGCGGCGAGGGGCGGCCGCTGCTCCGCGGGAGGAGTCCCGGGGCCCGGGCGGGCGGCGGAGGAGCCGCGGCCGGTGCCCTCGTTGTCGGCGCGATGTGGCGCAGGTCGGTGCCGAGCCCTGCGGAGCGGGCGGGAGATGGTTCCTGAAGCTCGGGGAGCGCAGGGGCCGCGGGGTTGGAGCGGAGCAGCGCAGGGATGGAGGGCGCGGCCGTGACCGACTGGAGCCTGGCGCTCTGGACCCTGTCCGCCGTCCTGCTGCCCGTGCTCATCACCGTGTGGTGCAGCTTCCAGCGCTCCCGCCGCCAGCTGCTGATCCGCGACATCTTCCGCAAGAGCAAACACGACTGGCACTACACGGACCTGTTCGGGCAGCCCTCGTACTGCTGCGTGTGTGCCCAGCACATCCTGCACGGCGCCTTCTGCGGCTGCTGCGGGCTCAGGGTCAGCGAGCGCTGCCTCAAGAAGGCGGACCAGCGCTTCCAGTGCAAGGAGATCGTGACGAGAGGCGCCGGGGCAGCGCGGGGCTCCATGTCACACCACTGGGTCCGGGGCAATGTCCCTCTCTGCAGCTGCTGCGCGGTCTGCAAACAGCAGTGCGGCTCCCAGCCCAAGCTCTGCGACTACAGGTACTGTAGCACCGCCCTGGGGGTGAGCACAGATCAGCAGAGTTGTGTTTTCCACGGGGTTATGGGGACGCATCGCCCGAGAGGAGATGCTGCAGGAGTCAGATATGAAGTTAAAAGAACAGCTTCAAAGAGCCTGAAATTAGAATGGGTGCTGGTGGGTAATTTGAATCAAAAATTGTGGTGGTGCGTCCCACACTCGTTATCTTAATTGTATTGCTCCAGCGTGATGTGCAGGGTGGTGTGTAATTATGTAAAGGAGATTTTCTGTGTCCCAGGGAGTTCGTAGTTTAGAGGATGACATGAAGAAGGCTCCAATGTGTTGGTCATTTGTACAGTGAGCAGTTTGGGTGGCTCAGCTCACAGTTCAGAGCACCAGAGTGTTTATTCATCTCTCAGAATTGGCATCTGCTCAGTGCAAATAGAACAAACAGCTGTCCTGTAGAGGTTTCAAGTTCATTTTTTAAGGATGCTCAAAAAGAGCTAATGGGAAGTTTTATAACCTACTGTAATATAATCTGTTGCTAAAAGTTTCTGGTAAGAGTGTTTAAAATACGAGGAACCATTAAATGGGCATTAGNGAGGCACCACCCCTGCGGGTGTTCAGGAGGAGGTGGGCGCTGTGTTTCGGTGGTTTAGGGCTCACAGCGGCAGTGCTGGGCTTGATGGTCGGGCTGGATGATCTTAAGTGTCTCTTCCAGATTCTGTGATTCTACGACAGAACGAAATTACGGGGGAAAGCGTTTATGGCGGGGCAACAAAGGCACAAACGGGGCGGGTCATTCGCCCCACGCCAGCGGCGCCTTCTCCTCGGGCCGGGCTCGGCGGAGCCGATGAGCTCCATCGCGCGCCGTCCCCATGTCGGGGCTGTCGCGACAGGCCGGCGGGGGGGCGGTGCCCGTCTCCTGGCGACGGCCCTCGGCCGCTTCCGCTTCCGCGGCGCCGCTCGGCTCCCGCCGTGTGCTGCGGCCGCTCCGGGCCCGCATCCCGCTCC
>VYZS01003294.1:0-27478 GCA_013400695.1 Neodrepanis coruscans | reverse complement strand
ACAGTGAGCAGTTTGGGTGGCTCAGCTCACAGTTCAGAGCACCAGAGTGTTTATTCATCTCTCAGAGTTGGCATCTGCTCAGTGCAAATAGAACAAACAGCTGTCCTGTAGAGGTTTCAAGTTCATTTTTTAAGGATGCTCAAAAAGAGCTAATGGGAAGTTTTATAACCTACTGTAATATAATCTGTTGCTAAAAGTTTCTGGTAAGAGTGTTTAAAATACGAGGAACCATTAAATGGGCATTAGTAGGGCTGCTTGCAAAGTTGGCAGTGGCATCTTGTGCCAAAATACAGTGGTAGTGCCCCAGGTCCTGGGTACAGTGTGTTACCTCAACCTCCCCAAAGGGTGTCTGTCCTCTTTTCAGCTTTACTTTGCTTCTATGTGATACTCTCAAGTTGTTTGGTAAGTAAGCAGAATTACAGTGTAAAACAGCATCAGTCACTATTAGAAACAAAACCTGTGTGTAGGAGAGGAGGGAAGGGGAAGAATTGGGAAGCAAAGGGGAAAGGAAGGAAGAGGAAAAGAAAGCCACAATATAGGGCAAGTATCATTGCTACTCTAGTTGTGTGTTGGATTAGTCAGAAGACTCCCAAAATAGCTTTCCCAGCTGCTTAAAACAAGGCTTTGGATGTAGCAAATGAGGATTAACATTCTGCAGAGGCTGGCAGTGGATATTGCAGTATTTCCTCTTGTTCCAGCCTGTTTTCCAGGGCAGCTTTTACAACAGGTCAAAAAGCAAAGCAGTTTTGCATAACAAAATCCCATCAGCCTTGTTCTGTGCTGTGTAATCTCAATAAATGCATCAATTAATATTACTGGTAACATTATTGAGCTCCAGGGTTCTGTCTGCAGGGAAATAAATCCAAGGGTTTAAAAATAATTCTGTTCTTTTTAAGTGATATTCCTTGTAATGGTGCCTGCAGACATGAATACTTTGCTGAAAGTTATTCTGTCTAAAATAAATGAGGAAGATGGATGTGCCTGTTGTTTGGGGGTTGTTTTCATGTTCTTTGGTCTCTTTTCCAGGTGTGCATGGTGTCAGTACACTGTGCATGATGACTGCATGGTGGATTGTTTGAAGACTGAGGAATGTACCTTTGGAGAATTCAGAGACTTAATTATTCCACCCTATTATTTGGCTACAATCAACCAGATGCGTAAAGACAAAAGAATCAGTTATGAAAAGGTAATTTCCTGCTGCCTCTTGGGGTTTAAAACAAAACAAGTACACAAAAAAATAAACAAAAACCCACCATGAATCGAGACTTGAACTCAGTACCTTGTCAGCTTAATAACTACCAGGGAAATATTTCAAGATACATGAAGTGTTTGCAGTATTAATTCAGAGGGGTTTGTCATTTTACTGACATGGTTGTTAAAGCACAAGCAGAGGTGAAGTTTTTCATTCCAAAATCCTGAGACTTGGGTCCCTTACTTTCTTGTATGTTTTGTGATCTATATTTTTTTTTACTCCTGTGTTCATAACATTGTATTTGCTGTCCTGAGCCTTGGTGTGTCAGGAGTATTTGTCCCTGTTTTGACCACTTCAGACTAAGTGGTGACCCCCTCCTTTCAGCACTTAGAGGGGAGGGGTTTTGCAGCCAGGCTGTAACATTGTCCAAGTGTAACATTGTCATTTGTGTGACTGGCTGGCTGTGGCCTTTTGCAGGTGGTACCTTATGGCAGAGAGCACTGGATGCCAGTCATCGTCCTGGCCAACACTCGCAGTGGGAACAACATGGGGGAAACTCTACTGGGGGAATTTAAAATGCTGCTGAACCCTGTGCAGGTATTTACTGTGAGAAGTCACTGAAACAGAGTTTAAATCAGAGTGAACATCACTCTGCATACACAATGGCAGTAGAATGTTGTGGAAGATCAGTAAAGGAAACCAATTCTTGCAGTTTGGTCTTCTAGAAAGAAGAGAAAGAGAAACCAAAAGTGCAGAGGCTCCTCCCACCCCCAAGTTTGTTGTGATTCTAATACCAGCCCAGTTTTTTTGTTCACAGTGATGAGAAGCATCTGATTCTTGGAACAGTGTACCCGTTTTAGAAAATGAAGTATTTAGATCTTCTTGATTTGAAACCTGTAGTTATTTAAATCCTCCCTCATGGAAATGTCACTGTTTACAATTCTCTGCTTTGTGTAGTTGCTCTCCCCTTGAAATCCACTGGGATGGCACAGGATGTGGACATAAGGCAGGCAGTTCCTCCTTGGATTTCCTGGCTGCACCTTAATACTCTTCCTTTGAAGTTCCAAACCCAGCACATAATGCAGCCTAATAGAAACCACTGTGTGTTTGTTTTAAATGCATCCCAATAAGGCTTTAAAGAATAAACCTCTGTGTGCTGAGTGTTTTAAAATTACTCTTTATTTGAAGGCTTTCATCTTTACAGAATCCATCATCATGCTTCTAGGCTCTGACTTTCCTGTCAGCTCAGTTCATCAGTGCCATTTAATCCTAGAGAGACAGCTGGAGCAATTTTGTGAATTTGGGAAACCAAATCCTGCTCGTAAAAGTCAAGGCAGCTCATTTGCTGATGTAATATTGTAGATGGGGAATCTTTGTTTTGCATGAGAATAAGTTGTTTGTGAGGCAAATCCTGAGTCATGGTCTGTGAATTTAAGGAATTCCTTATTTCTCTTTCTTCTAGGTGTTTGATCTAAGCAAAATTGCACCTGCCAAAGCCCTGCAGCTCTGTACTCTGCTGCCTTGCAATGCTGTCAGGGTTCTTGTGTGTGGTGGGGATGGCACAGTGGGCTGGGTCCTGGATGCAATTGATGAAATGAAGATAAAGGTACTGTGTTTTCATTTAGAAGATGTTTTACAGTGAAATGAGAATGTGCTACATCTCTTACCTGCATTTATTGTGTGGGCCCATAGAGAAATATTGCAGAATTTCTTATTCATATTGGGGAAGGGTGGGAGAAATGCATCTTATGAGGCCTTGTCAGGAAAAGTAGGGAAGCTTTAAATTTGAAGTGGTATTTAAAGTAGTTCTTTTCTGTAAAACAAGACAAGAACAAGCTGCAGGGTACTTTATGCATTGTTATTTCCTGTTATTGTCTGAACAGATTTATTTTGCCATAAATGGCATCACTAATATTGGTTAATGTGCTCTGACTGTTTACTTGTCCCAGCACACTCAATCTTTTTTAATAACCTCATCATTTTGCCAGCTCTCCTGGTTATAATGGCAGGGCATGAATGAGTGCAGTAATTTGCTTCTGTTCTTTATATGTTCTGAAGAGTCTGTCTGCAGCCTCCCCTATTAACAGGAAGTAGAGGAGAAAAACATAAACTGTATGTTTACTGCTGATTTGAAATGGAAGATAATTCCAGTTTATGGGAACTACTAAGAACTCCTCAGAAGATTAAGAATGGAGAATAGTTATGAGGGATTTAGTGCTTTACCTAATAAATATCTTTTGTTGTTTTTTTTTTTACTGCATCTTTCTTGTTAACACATGAGATGTTGTAGTTGAAGGCCAGTATTACTGGCATAATCAAACTCAGCTTCTTAGAGAATTACTGTGTGCTGATAAAGTAGAAGTAACTATAAGTAACTGTAAAGTAAGTTACACTTACAGGTAAAATGTAAGTAACTATAAGTAACTGTAAAAGTTAATGAATATCAGTATATGGTTATGTGGTATTGATATGTGGGTACTTGATCCAAAGCCAATATAGTTGATGAAATCTGTTTTTCTTTGTTCTGTTCAGATTGAGGCATTGGTGTTAGGTAAATATTGCTGAGGTTATCAAGAAAACCTTTTTATTATCAGCAGGAGGTTATTTGCACCCTTCATTTATCTTGGCTTTCAAATACAGGTTACCTGGCTGAGAACTGTAGTAACTATAGTGCCAATTTACTGCAAGTGCTTTTCCCAGCTGAGTTTCCAAGGCCACAGTACATCTGAAATAACTGCTCCCTCTTCTGTGGTGAGGAGAGCCAAGGCCTTTGCTAAGGAGGCTGTTTGAGTGTCTGCTCCTGTCACCCTGTGCTCTGCAGAGGGGATGATCACCTGCTCCATCTGGGGGTGACAGCCTGAAACTGAGACACTGACTGTCCTCCTTTGAGTGCTTGTATTTCTCTTTGTGGTTGAATAACCTCAGTCTCACAGAAGAGCATTTTGGTGTCTTGTTGTGGTTCACAGCCTGCTGTGTTACCTCTCTCAGTGTTCATCTCACTTCCCAGATCCAAAGCACATAATGCATTGTTTCCATATTGTGTTTGTAAAGGTTTAACATTTCCTTCCTTTGCATTATCCCTGCTGCCATCTGCTCTGCTGACACTGCCAGCCCCAGTGCTCTGCTCTGTCACAGCTGCTCTGAGGGAGGATTTCGGGTGTTTATCTACCCTGAACCTTTGGGGATGAAGTGGAGGCGGTGGGTGCTGGAGCAGGAGCTGATGTGCAGTGGTTTGTGTCCTAGGGGCAAGAACAATCCATCCCACAAGTGGCAATTTTACCTCTGGGAACGGGGAATGACCTGTCCAACACCCTGGGCTGGGGTGCAGGTTATGCTGGAGAAGTCCCTGTGGAGCAGATCTTACGGAATGTCATGGAGGCAGATGGGATCAAACTGGACAGGTAAGGAACAGTGAGCAGGTGAAATGGCTGGAACCAATTTCTGTGTAACTCTGCTGATATCCCAGGGCAGCACTTCTGTAAAGAAACACAAGTGTTGCTGGAAGGAACTACAAAATAACGGGTCCAGAATGAGTCTTTAATTATTTAATTGTTCTGCTGGGCTTAACTCTGTCATAATTCAACTAAATTTGAATCTTTTGACTTGATCCCAGCATAGATATGAGATTCCTGACTACAGCTTTCGTTCTGAGAACTGGCACAAGTCTAAGTAACAACTGTTGTTTTTCAGATGGAAGGTTCAAGTAACAAACAAAGGATACTACAATTTAAGGAAACCAAAGGTATGGCTTGCAAGTATAAACATTAATTCTACAGAATTCCTATGTGTTTATAATTATTTTTCTGGTTACCAACTTGCTGTTAAACACTCTGGATTTTAAACCCCAACAATGATACTTAATAAGGCCATAACTGGAAGCTCTGTCTTACAGGTATTCACAATGAACAACTACTTTTCTATAGGACCTGATGCTCTCATGGCTTTAAATTTCCATGCTCATCGTGAGAAGACTCCCTCTCTGTTTTCCAGCAGAATTATCAATAAGGTGTGTTTGGTGAAGTGATATTTTCTCCTTGTGGTTGTTGATTTGACATAAGGCTGTTTTTTGCTTTATGTTACTTTACTCCCCTACTTCATTTCCTGCCATTTTAAGAGTTTGAATTAATTTTTCTTGGGGAGGGGATTCCATGGATAAAAGATATTTCCATCCCCTCCCAGTTGTTCTGCCTTGCCTCTGCTTGTTTACAGAATTTGCTGTTTGTTCAGTTTTTGTTCAGAATTTCTCATTTGCTTTGAAACTTGATGGGTTAAGGTTAATGCCTATTTCCTTTTTAAGTGGAAAGTAAGTTTCTTATACAAGTTATAGCCCCCAGGAGGAAGGTTAAGTGTAAGGATGTGCAATTATAGTACATATATTTAAGATAAGGTCTGCAGAGCCATAACTGTTCCTGAATATTTCAAATAGTCTTCAGATTTGTTGTCTTTTTGTGACAGTGTTTTCTTTTGTCCCTTTGTAGGCTGTTTATTTTTTTTATGGAACCAAAGACTGCTTAGTACAAGAATGTAAAGACCTTAACAAAAAGGTTGAGGTAAGTTTTTTAACTTGCTTATTCTCTGGACAGCCCATGAAGTGTAAAAACTTACCTTTGTTAAAGTATGTCAAGAAAACACATTCTATTTGTAGAGGGCCAATTTTTGTTCAAGTGGGAGCTTATTTAATGCATGAAGAAAATAACTACCTTAAATTGAAGCACTGGGTTTGGTGCACAGGAATTAACTTCTGTTTGTCTTTTAAAGCTAGAATTGGATGGTGAGAGAATCGAGTTGCCCAATTTGGAAGGCATCATTGTGCTGAATATTGGATATTGGGGAGGTGGCTGCAGGCTCTGGGAAGGAATGGGGGATGAACCTTATCCCTTGGCAAGGTACACAGAGCATTTTTTTGCTTTGTTTTTCTCCTTTAACAGTTCTTGCAGTGTAAGGAATTCCCTCTAGTAGATGGTATTTTTGTAGCCAAACTTACCTACAGGTCAGAAAATTGGCTGTCTCACATTTGTTTTATTTTCCCTGTATTAGAGACTTGGACTAAATGCTGCATCCCACACATCAAGGGTTTTTTTAAGACTTTCTCTAAATGTCTGGCATGACAGACAACAGTAACCTTGAAGAGGCTTTTAAAAATCACTGTAGCCTTCCAAAAAGTAGCAGGGAGATCTGTTTCAGAATCTAAAAGAACACATCTCAGTAGGGGTTAAAATAGAAAGTAAAAAAAAAGAAGTGTCAAAATTTTAACTTTTGTGCTTGAGTAAATTGGAGCAATACTAAAGAGGAAAAATAGGTGGGAACATTAGTTATTCCCTTGTGTGTGACTTCCCTCTTCAGAGGCCATATATGCAAATAAAACTTAAAATTAAGCCATTATAAGATTCTCCTGTAGATTAATAACTGAGTGAAAAGACAGAAAATTGTACAAGTTTATGGAAGAGAAATCCACTGTGGGCCTTAAATACACACAGTGAACCTTGGAAAGTCATATATCTTTAATTTCCAGAAGCCACCTGGTGCATTGCTCCATAATTGCAGGGTTTGATGGCTTTCTTTGCTGTTCAGTATGATGTCGTCCAGCACCAATAAACATGTTTGTAGAACATTTGTCTTTATGGGGAAGTCATAAAAAGACTGTGCAGTATTTGAACAGCTGTGCCAGAGCTCATGAGCATCACTAAAAAGAGTCTCCTCTTTTATTTCATAGACATGATGATGGACTTCTGGAAGTTGTTGGTGTTCATGGTTCTTTCCACTGTGCCCAGATTCAGGTGAAACTGGCCAATCCTGTTCGCCTGGGCCAGGCACATACAGTGAGGGTGAGTGCTGCTTGGCAACCTATTGCCCTTATTTTTTTTAATGCACAGTACAGAATCTCAAGGACTCAGCTGTGAGGTCTGAAGTTGCAGTTTGCAGCTGAGGCAGATGTTTCTCTTGCTTAGTAAAAATAATGATGTCATAATTCACAGTGATCAGTGCCCTGTGAGTGCGACTGTTTCATAAGTCACATGAGAACCAGCCCCTGAAAAAGGTGTGTTCAGGGCTCCTTTGAACTGCTGTGACTGTGTGTTCTTGTGTTTGGTCCCAGCTGATCCTGAAGAGCTCCAAGATGCCGATGCAGGTGGATGGGGAGCCCTGGGCCCAGGGGCCCTGCACTGTCACCATCACACACAAGACTCGGGCGCTGATGTTGTATCACTCGGGGGAGCAGACGGACGACGACGCCTCCAGCCTGTCTGAGTAGGCCCAGGGGAGCAGAGCAGGGGGCTGGACACACGAGGGTTTTGTGGGATTGAACAGCAAGGAACTTCAGCTCCTTCAGACACACCTTGTCTCAGCTAAGGGTTGTGCTGGAAGGTTCTTATTTGTGAGTGAACTAGAGCTGAGGAAAAAGCCATGTTTTGACGCTCATGAAAAGCTTCATATCTGAGTTACCACAGCTGGTTTGCCTTTTACGTTGGTGGTGGTGCCCTCCAGCCTTTCTAGCTGGAGTTAGTTACTCTAACAGCTGAAAAGGGGCAGATGCTGCAGCCCTCCCTTGCTGTGGAAGGAGATGTTTCATACCTTTGGAAAGGGGAATAGCTGGAAATTTGACCTGCCCTCTTCCCCAGAACAATTCCAGAGCAGAAAACCAGAGCAAGTCGGATGTGGGCTCATTTCCTGACAGCAGCCTGCTCCTGGCTGCCATCTCTGCTTGGGAGCAAGAGGAATGACTGACTGTGCACCTGCCTGTGCAGTGCTTTTCTAATTGGCTTCTCTGGGAGAGCAGAGGATCTGGGAGCTCTTGGGAAGGTGGTCAGCAAGAAAAGGATGCTTTTGGACCAGAGGTTTCTGGATGTGTTCTGTCAGTGAATGACCTTTTTTGGTGGCTCTGTAAGCCATGGAGTACCCTGAGGCCCTGAGTACCCAAGATACAGCTCAGTAATTGTACCATGACTTGCACTGAATGATCCTGTGACTTGAGTCTGCTTCAGTTCAGTGAGAAATTAAGTCTAGTTTTTGCAAATAGCAACATCATAGTTCTTGGGGAAGGCATTTGGAGGAAAACTTGGGCAAAGAACAGTCTTTTTTAGCTGTTTAGAAGGAAGGGGATTAAAGAAATAATGATGATTGGCAAATGTGGGGTAATTTTTAAAGAACTTGTTAGAGATCTTGGCTCTTAATTACCTGAGAAGGCTCAGTAGTAAATCAGCCTGTTTCAATTCTGAGTGTGGAGATTGGGAGCTAAGTTTGCAGAGGTTGGCAAGTTCTGGCATTCCTGTGTGTGGTTTGATTGTGAAAAACAGAAGTATTTTGTTTTCTGGCTGGCTCTTAGGGGATCAAAGATAATTTGCTGGGACCTTCATTTCCCTTATGAATATAAGGAGAGAAAAAGATCAGTGGCTGAAGGTTCAGAACACATAAAACAGGACACAGAGATTGTCAGTTTGGCACATCTGAAGCTTCTCAGGTTCAAAGCTTCTCAGGTGAAAACATCTCCATGGTTAACCTAAGTGAACCTTCCTCTTTTCTCTTCTGTTGCAGGCATTTTAAGGCTGCAGCAGGTGAGAGCTGAGCTGGGGTTTAAAATGTCCCACTGAGGAATTCAGTTGAGTTACTGAGGGTGCTCTTCCAAGTAGGAAGAGAATTTGTGCTGCATAAGCCAAGATCATAAGAGAAGTTGAGACCTTTGGTCTGAACTCTGAATGTTGCTGCTTTTGTCATGACTCCCCCATTTATTTTTTCTTTATGCTAACTGAAAGTGAGACCATTGGGTAAAGTAAGCTGTGGTTTTAGGTTTTTTTTAAATGAAACCTTTTTTCAGCAATCTGTAAAATGATGTTTGCATTAACAGTGAACAAACTATTTATATTTTAAAATAATTTATTGAAACCTTGGCAAAGTCAGTATTTTTTAAACCTTTAATTGTAATCCTCTTTGGGGAGAGCATTTTTAACTTGATGGTATTCCTTGTAGAAAGTGTATGTACTAGAACTTCAATACTACTGATTCTCAGTGTATTTATAGCTGTATGAAATTGTGATTAGAGTGTCATGAACTGTAAAGCAGAAGCCATTTGTAAATTCCATGTTCATTAGCCTTATGCACCTCATTTTAATTATTTTATTGTATGTAAATATAGAAAAAGAATAATAGTTAAATGTATGTAAAAAGTGTTTAAAATTCCCTAAGCATACTATGTTAGATGAATCCACTATGTTTGGTTTTTGTTTTAGTTCTGAGGTTCAATTTGTGTTAGCTTCAAAAATCTACCAGTTAAGGGGTTTTGAGGGGATTTTTAATAACTTGTAACCATCAGCATCCTAAAAATATTGAAGTTCTGTGCTCTGGTTTACAAACAAGTACCTGGAAAAGCAGGGGCTGTGCTCTGGAAGGCACTGTTGGCTCAAGAGAAATGATACCACTGGCTACTTTACTCATAATGTGGTTTAAATACTTACCTGAAGTTGATCAGATGATTATTCCAATTGGTTTATAGCCTAAGAACCTTTAAATGTCCAAAAACTTCACTCTTTGGACTCCTGACACATGGTGAGCACAGGGAAACCTTGTGTGAGATTGTATTTATGGTTTAGAGAACATTCTGTGAGGTTCAGGTGTCCAGTTCCCAGTGGGACACGGGCTCATCCTTCCTTGTAACCATCTGTAACTGTCAGATCATGACACAAAAGTTCTTGTAAAACACAGTGTTGGCACTGGAATCTCTTAGGAAGCCTTTCCAACTGTCCTTTGATTTCAGTGTATCCTCCTTTCTGCTGTGTTGGGAATTGGGTTAAAGCCTGTTTTGAGTTACTCTGATGGAACTGTTTTAAGTTTTAATCCAACTGCAGTTGGTGTCAGCAGTGAATGAACTTGGCTAATTTGGGATGGAGCTGTAGCTGCCTAATGTCATGTGCATTGTGACTGTGAACTATTCCATGCTTTTTAATGTTGTTGGTGCATAAAGCACCAGTTCCAACAGCTACTCTGTACAAGGAGTGGATATTCCTTGTAGCTTGGAGCCCTGAAAATCCCCCAATACATTCTCTGTCCTGCAGAGGAGACTCTGCAGCTGGAGCTTCTGTCCTGCACTGAAGAATTTCCCCTTACCCTGTTAATCACAAGCATTGGATAAACAGTGAAATCAGTGTTTCAAAAAGACAGATAATGAATTGTTTTTTTTCTGTCAGTCTTCATACATTATGTCTTTGTTTAAAATGTACAGGGTAAACAATAACCTCAGTTGTCAAGTGCTTAAAAGTGAATTCACAATGTATATTTTTAAGTTTTATTGCTGCATCTATTGGCTTAACTGAAGTTTGGCCTGATAACTTTCTTCACTGTGGGTTCTCAGTCCTGTGACATGCAGCACAAAAAGCCTGAGTTTGCATGGAAAGCCTTTCTGTGGCTCAGCCCCTGCCTGGCTCACACTGTGCTTGTTTGCACACACTGGGAGGATGTGAGGGGTATTTTCATTGCACAGAATCTCCTGTCATGGGCTTTGTTTTACTTTGTGTTTTCACTTCAGCAATTCGTAGCAGAGTTAAGATGTTTCAAATGCCAGCTGGATCTTTCTTCGTGTCTGGACTTCATAAAAAGGCCAAACTCACATTCTTAGTCTCCAAAACCAGCTGAGGTTAATGGCTTTCATTTCTGTTCCCAACCCCCCTGGTCTATATTGAAAGTACAATTTTTGCTGGTGGGGAGGAGTCTCCCTGTTCTGCACGTTCTGAGAACTGATCCTTAAAGCTTTTGGTTGTGTGCTGT
This sequence comes from Neodrepanis coruscans, assembly GCA_013400695.1. NCBI lineage: Eukaryota > Metazoa > Chordata > Aves > Passeriformes > Philepittidae > Neodrepanis > Neodrepanis coruscans. Next base: position 16,533 of record VYZS01003294.1, on the reverse strand, counting down.
GTTGCACTGAAACTCACACCTTTTATTTGTGTGTGATTTTATCTCACTGGTTAAATAAAAGCTTAAAGCACTGCAGCTTTAGCACAGCAGTAGCAGTATTACTGTAGTTACTCTTTTTTACTTGGCAAAAACTGCTTTTGGTAGAGCAGCACTGGAAGCCTGTCAGCCTGTGGGTGAAAGTAGGGCACTTGGGAATGTGCTTGTGTTCTAATTGAAAATCCCTTTTAGTTCTGTACTTCTTACCAACTACCTGCAGTTTTCTTCTTTTGGAAGAGAAGAAGTAGAACCTTCAGTTAGAAGTAAATCAGGTTGTCTTCAGATTTAAAAGTACCAGCACATAACTGATTGTGTTGAATGTGAATCACTTAATTAAAAATGCTCTTCTGAGAAAAGAGAGCTGCTTCTTGAACACACAAAAGAGACAGCAGAGACCACTTCTTGGTGTAGTAATTAAGTACATTGAGAGAACTTACACATTCTGTGTTCCAGGGTTGTTGAGGGCACAGTTGTAAAAGCAGGACATGATCACAATTTTGTTCTCTCACTAAGAGTGCTGAATACCCCATTCAGGTTTGGGGCATCTCAGGGAGATATTTCCAGCTGGAGTAAAGCCACATGCCTTGACTCAACCTACTGATGTTGTGCAGACTGACCTTAGCTGAGGATCTGGCCCTTGACTGTGTGAATGTATTCAGATTTGTACTTTGTTAATGCTGCCCTGTTTCCTGTGCTGTGTACCCCTACTGCTGTATGTAATTAATTTTTTGCATTGTTCAATTTGCAACTTGTTTGTAGATTTCAGCATAAAAATAATTTTCTTTTTAAGATTAACTGGGAACTTATATTGTGAGTTTATTGCATTCTGTGTCTCCAAGGTTTACATCCCTCAAAAGCCATTTTGTCTGCCTGCAACTGCTGTAATCCCTCAAATACCTCCAGCTATCTTCTCTTTCTAGGATTTTTATGGCTAAAACAGAATGGATTTTTATTTTTTTAGCTTGTAACTTCAAATAGGTGTAGTAGTTATTTAGTAATTAGTGGTCAGAATACTGTAAAAATGTTACTTTTAGGAGCTGTCAATTAGTAATAACTGCTCAAAATATCAGCATGTTAACAGTTCCAAAAAAATCATATTTAGCTTCACATGCTGTTATGCTGCACCTTGGGATTTGCATTGAATGTGTTTATCCATATATTCTGAAGTTTCACTAAACAGGAAAAAGATGAGCTTAAAGTGCAAGTTATAGGTCAAAAAATAAATTTCTAACATCTTAGGCTTTTTTAACTTAGAAAGGTGACATTTGGGATTCGGAGAAGTGAGGAAGGAGTGGTCAGTGGACTCTTGACAGCTCAGTTGTTCCCTTATGGTGAGTTTGAGACCTGTATTTAGTGCCCAAACATAAGCAGACACCATCTGCACTATTCCTGCTGGAAAGAACCAGCTAACAGAATCTTGAACCTCCGAAATTAATGTTTAAATCTAATTTTTCTAATTTTTCCTTGACATCAAGTGATGTTCTCAAATCCCAAATTGGTTTCCCTTTGGTTTTTAAATGAAGACAGGCTGAAATGGGAGGACAAGGAGGTATTACTGTAAAAGTTGTTGTCAGGAGGTCTGTTATTGATTTGCTGTAGAGGCACAGCAGGTGTGATTGTGTCTCATAAAAGTTTGTGACATGAGCTCCAGTCCTTACATGGGGGGAATTGGGGTGTGTGTGATTTGAGTGCTTGGGTCAGGCTCTGTCTGTGAGAAGCTGCAGCTTCAGTGAAGCCACAGAACTACCACATTAACACAAGGGAGACTGAAAACTTCAGTCGGTTGTACCATGGCCTGTTGCTGTGACTTACACCCCCAGGAGGCTCTTGAGAAACATCTGCTCCATGTTCTTCATAAGAGTTTGTAAATACACATTTTTCATGGCACTGACTCTGTTACTGAATTTCCTAATGCATCTTTTTGTTGTCTTGTTATTTGTACTGTATTTATCTGTAGATTTGAGTGTGTGGATTAAAAGTATTTAAATTCAGTTTTTCTTCCTCCTCACTATGCCTGACAGCAAATGTGAGTGTCCAGCTCTGTAACAACCCCAGGATGACAATGACTGCCTGGCTTTGGGAGGGCTGCAGCAGGATGGGATTAGGAATTGGGAGAACCAAGTTGCATTTTGTTGAACCTCCTGGCTGTGCTTTTTCCCTGCTGGAAAGTCTGAGTGTCTCAACCCTCAATACATGGGAGAAATTCTATTCAGCATGATGATATCATGTGGAGGTAAAACCAGCACTGCTAACCTGCAAAGATTTGTGTCAGCAGCTGCTTGCTCACTCCTGGTTCACCTTTCTCCACTCCTGGGGAGAAGCTGACTTTGTGTGGCTTTAGAAATGGTTTGAACCTCCAGGCTTCAACTCTGAGGTCAAATGTCCTTCTCACCTCTGTTGTCAGTGATTTGGAATCTTGAAACAGCTTCTGCTGCTCCACACTCTTTAGTCTAAGGGGGAAGAGTCCTACAAGTGTGTTATCTAGAATGAGCAGTTTGAAGTAAGAGTTGTAAGGGGAGATGTTTTGGTGTCAGGTGTTAATGGAAACTGGAGATGGGGCGGGGCGGCTGCGGAGAGCGAGGCAGCCAAACACACCCAGGGCTTTCCCCAGAAACGGGAAATGCTGCTGCTGGAACAAGTTCAGGGATCAAGTGGCTCAATGCTTTCCCCTGATGGCAGCAGATGGGTTGGTTTGGGCTTTTGGAAGTGAATAAATCCTCCTGTGGGGCCACTTCATCATAGTGTCAGTTCCCTCCCCAAGTCTTCTCTGTTCCCCGGTCTCATTTGCACAAAAGAGAGAAGGGCTCTGGCCTCTCAGCTCCTGTATTATGCCACAATCAAACCTTTTAAAGACTATTTGTGTGTTGTTTTCCATTCAAGATGGGGTCAGAGCATAGATATTCAGCAGTTTTTTTTTTTTAGATGGGTAAGACAATAGTTTCACAGATCTTTCAGGATCACTGGCACTATTGTTAATAAGCCTCAAGGTTTAATGCATTTAATGTTTTTAGAACTGCTGGAGTGAGCCGTGCCCAGCACCAACTTGAGCCAGACTTTAGCCTGAAGTTGTGTGAGGAGTCACAGCACAGGTACGTGTGGGGAAGGTCCTTAGCAAAGTGCGAGTCAAGGCTGAAATTCCGTTTCTTTTTTGATAATAAAAGCGAAAACGTAAAGTTCTGATGAATGGTCAGTAAAGGAGTCCGGTGTTAGACTAAAGCTCTGATTTCAGGGTATCTCTAACAAATATATTTTCCTGAGGAGAATCCCTCATTGCCGAAAGGCAAGGGGCAAACTCTTCCTCTTTCCCTGTGCATCTGTGGGCAATGTGAGAACACGCTGGTAACCGCAAGGTAACAGATGGCCGGAGGGTCCCGGTGACCGCGGGCTCTGCGGCGCTGAGCGGGAACAAAGCCCTGCGGCTCCTGGGCTGTGCCACCCAGCCGTGCCGAGGGCCATTGTCCCCGGCCGGCCGCGAAATCCCCATTCCACGCTTAAGAGCCGCAGAAAAGAGCCTCGCTCTCCCAGACCTGCAAAAGAGCAGCTCCCCATGTCGTTCATTGAAAATATGGAAAGGGCAATGCATATAGAAATCTAATTATTGGCAGGCACAGCCCGGCTTTTAGCATGATAATTGTGAGCCCCGGTGCTTTCTTGTGCACGGACCCTTGAAAGATAATCATGAAAGCAAAAGTTAAAACTATTGAATTTCCATCACTCACTCAAAGCTCGCTTTGATAATGTTGACACGATTTTTGTTTGTTCCTGCACCGCGATGAGAAACTGTTATTAATCACTTCTAAATATTTTAAAGACAAAAGGGGGCTGCCCAGCCCGGGAGATGGGGATGATGATGCGATGGAGAGGGAAGGGTGATGGTGAGCTGTCCCTGCTGTCCCCACCCTGTGCTGGGGGGTTCTCCCCGTGCCACCTCCGGGCTGGCGGGGCGGAGGAAAGAGGGGTTTGTGACGGGCTGTGCCACCGCCCCCCGGACACCCCCAGCCCACCCCCTTCCCTCCCGCCGCCCTTATAGCCCTGCCCGCGGCCCGCGGCCGCCGGTGGCCCATGGCCAGGGCGAGGGGCTCGCCCGGGCTCCCGGCCCTGCTGCGGCTGCTGCTGTTGCTGCTGGGGGCGGGCGGGACCCGGCCCTGCTCCGCCGATCGCTGCAGCTGGAGGGGCAGGTACGGGGGGACGGGAGGGGCTGCGGGAACCGGGAACACCCGCACCGGGAAGCGGCCCCGCCAGCCGGGAGCTCTCGGGGAGGGAACGGCCGGTCCCGGCAGCCGCGGGGCCGCTTCGGTCACCGCCAGGGAAATAGGCGACAGATACTGTCAGTATTCTGAACTTTTACGTTCTTCCTCTCTACGTTTTGTTACTGCTTTAACAAATTCCGCTCTTACGGATTTGATTCTCCTAAGTGACCTCAGCAAAAGCTACTGTTCTGACGGCAATGGAGTTGCAGTACTAAAAATAATTCTAGGAATTTACGGTTTAAAACCATTTTTTTTCAGATGTAACATCAGCTCCTGCTGCAACTCAGCGGCTGCTGCTTCCACCCACCCATCCACTGATGGGGTTTTCTGGAGAGCTGAACATCAGCCGGTCCTGGTTTTGTTGCTCTTTAGCAGAGAAAAGCTGTCCTCTGATATTTCTCTGCATCCAAGCATAGATTTGATTTGCAGGCAGGCAAAAAGGGCTGAGGCTCCTTCCCATGCCCCCAGGTGCAGCCCCAGGTATGAGCAATCCCTCTCTCTCCATCCCTCCCACATGGTGCTGCAGCTGTGATCCGAGGGGAAGGGGGGAAGGAACCCAGTGAGAGTCAGGGTTGGGAGTAGGACGCGTCTCTCCGGGCAGTGAGTGTGGCGTTGGTGCTCTGTCTGTGATGGAGTGACGGTGTTGTCTCGGCAGCGGCCTGAGCTGGGAGCCCCGCTCCCGTGCTGTGGAGCAGGTCCATCTGCGCTGCACCGAGGGCTCCCTGGAATGGATGTATCCAGCCCGAGCCCTGCGAGTCGTCCTGGAGCCCAACCTCTCCAGCGCCCAGCACACCACTGTCTGCATCAAGCCCTCCAGCGATTTCCAGGGTGCCAACATCTACGTGGAACGTGCTGGGCAGTTGCACCTGGTGCTGAGCGAGGCCGAAGGGGCTCGGCCCCACCACGTGTCTTGCTTCAGTGCCCACAGGCCACAACGAGTGGCCCTGTTCCTGCAGGCCAGCCCGCAGAGGGACATCAGCCGCCGCACCGCCAGCTTCCAGTACGAGCTGCTCAGCAACCAGAGCACTGCTGGCCCCGACTTCAAAAAGATGGCCCTGGTTGAAGGTAAGAGCAGGGCCAGCCTCGGGGCTCTGCTGTTGGGGCAGGTCTAGGGGGGCATCTGATAGCCACTGACCTTGGCAGTGCATCCCTAGTGACAGAGGCTGTTTGGGGCTGAGGAGTTTGTCATTGCAGGGCAGGTCCTCCTGCCGGCAGTGCCATCACTGAGAACAAGCTCTGTGCTGGTTTCTTTGCCGTGGTTGTTGGTTTGCATCTGATCAGAATGCTCTTTAAGCTGGTAGTTCTCCCCTAATTCACTGATACTTCAGCAATGAGATGTACTATAGGATGATAAATAGCTGCTCTGGTTTTTTTTTCTAGCTATGTGCCGTCCTTGTGACAACGTGGAACTTCTTATGGCCATTTGCAGCAGTGATTTTGGTAAGCTGACTAGAAGGAAGTCATTCTGCCTTTAATTTGTTTTGATTATTTGGATTTATTTGCTGCTTTTCTTAAAATAATGGCATCGCTGTGCTCTCTGATCTGGGAAAGAAACTAGCTGTGTGAAAAAGAAGCTGAATGGGGGGGAAGGGAAACCTAGAAGGGATAAGCTTTCTACCAAGGTCTTCATTTCCTGCAGGCAGAAAGGTTACAGTCTAAAACAGAACTGTCAGTAATCTCACAGGTGTGCTGCTGGCTCTCAGGTGGAGCAAAGTCATGTGTACAGACACACATGCACACAAGTTGTGGTGATTTTTATTCCCAATTCCCAAATTTCTTTTTTCCTCAACTATGACTACATCCTCTTTCTTCCCTCACAATTCACACACTTCTAGTTCTTTTTCTGCAGAGGCAGTGAGTTGTTTGTATCTCAGCTAAAGATTTCAGTGATGTCCTTGTTAGGTTTCATGCCTTATGAGAAAACAGAGCAGATAATAGTCCATAAGAAAAGAAATAATAAGAAATACTAATCTGATTATAGATTAAAAGATTTTTCTTTTTTCTCTACTTAATAGTAGAGTAGAATTTTTTTATTTATAGTGGTTTATTTTATTCCCATATTTTCCCACATGCACATTTGTACCTCTTTGATGAGGTCAAATAGCTAAAGCTGCAAATGTACCTATCTAAAAATAAACTACAAACTCCATTTACCCCTATTCAGTGTTTCAAAAGCCCCACCAAATCACTGCTTTCCTCCTCGGGGTTGCCCCACTTCAAGGCTGATAAAATCAGGTGCCAATATCATCATGCAAATACAAACCCAGTGCAGAGCATGCTTCCCTTGGAGTGTTCCCGAGCTGGTAATTTTTATTCTTCTCCTAAATTAATTGGTGCAATCCAGCCCGTTGTTCTTCCTTGATGAAGTTACTGGTTCCCATGCGGGTGCTCTCCCTTGGCACTGCTGGAACAAGTGGAGACTGACAGATGTGGAGGCCCAGGCACACAATGGGGGCACTTACACTCACAGCAGCAACAGACCAGAAGGAACAGCCCTTTGAACTGACTCTATTTATGGCCTGACTTCCATGCCCTGGGCTCACAAATCGCTATCATCAAGTTTTTTGATTAGAGAAAATAGCTGCTAATGAAAGTGTAAATGACACTGGGAGTGAATAGGGGCTTTATGGTTATCCTTAGGATGGAGGTGCTCAGTCACTGGGCCCTGAGCAGTGCAGGAGCAACTTGGAGCACCAGGAACAAGTGCATTATAACTTGTCAATAGACTTGACTGCATCTGATTAAAAATGATCACACAAAGAGGGAGACAGGGAGCAGAGACATCTGTTACACAAAATTCTGGATTCCCTTGCAAATCCAATTAAAAGAGGCAACTTCGGAAATAAGCTTTTTCTGCATCCTGGGTTGCTCAGTTTTCTGTACCCAAATGAAAGAGTTTTGTGGCAGGCACAAAGTGATGTTCCCTTTGCACTGGAAACCTCTCACTTGATGAAGTGTTTCAAATGGTGGCCTGTTTCTGAGCCTTCTATGGATGAGGGATTGAAATTCATGTAATTAGTAGAAGAATAATTGACTGCTGTGAAAAATGGGGGCAGTGACAATGAGAGATGGATTCAGGACAGCAAACACCTGTCAGATGGGATGCTTTATTCTCCATGTAGTTGATCCAAAAGATGCTTTCAATCAGAGACTATGACTTCTTATGCTTTCCTTCCAGCCAGGATCCTTCTGGGAGAAGCAGGTACATATATGCTATGTGATTTTTAAATAAGGCTTCAAATAAGAGTTCTGAGTGTTGTTCATCATCTCCTAAAGTGTCTTTTGGTGGATGGATGACATTTGTTTTTGAAAGGGAAAAAAACATCAAATCTTTAAGTGAAAAACATTTTACAAGCTCTCATGTTTTTCCAATCAAGTCATATTCTGATACTGATTGGATCAACTTCTGTTAGTGCTGTGAAAGGAAAAGCTCCAGAGTCCCCTGGAGGCAGTCTGTGACAGTCATTGTCTTGGTGTATAGACTGAAAAAATGAATCTCTGAGCTGACCACTTTTCATGTGCTTTTTTTATCCTTGACTACATTGAATTATCAAGCAAGACAGACGATTTTTCCTCAGATGCAGCTGCTTTGAGTAGTCATAAAGCACAATTCCCAGGACATAGCACTGTCTGTGTGAGGATACTCTGTGCAAAGGATGCAGTGTAAGCTCAGAAATGTGTCCAGGTGTGGGAAGTGTAAAACTGCACAACTGCTGCTCCTTAACCAACTCCTGTCTTCTTCATATCTAGTGGTGAAAGGCTCTATCCGAAATGTTTCTCATGACTCAGAGAACCACATGTCCCGGGTTGATGTCAATGTGCAGAAAGTCTACAGACAGAAAAACAGGATTTTCCAGCAGGATGAAGGGAGTGGTGAGTGGCGAGGCCCCATACGAACCCTGCTGCAGTGCAAGGTGAAGAAGGGAGGGGGAGATTTCCTCTTCACTGGGAATGAACATTTTGGTGAGGCTTGGTTGGGCTGTGCTCCTCGGTTTAAAGATTTCATGTTGGTTTACTGGGCTGCCAGAGAAAGAGGAGCCAACCCCTGTGAGTTTGAGCTCAACTGACAGGAGAGACACTGGAGTTGAGAGTCCAACAATTTCAGCCCACTTCTTGGATACTGAATCTGGAGCAGAGTTAAAAGCAAGGACTGAAGCCAACAATTCCACCCAAACTGGGACCTGGAGGATCTCCTGGGGATAATGGCTCTGTGAGCCCTGTGAACTCTGGCTTTTAACCCACGTTAGTTTCTTCTTCTTCTTCATGTCATCATTGCCTCACAAAATAACTCTGAATTTTGAAAATATTGTCTGTTTGGGGGGTTAGAAAGCAGCTTGTGCCCAGTATTACAAAATTCTAACATGTTTTGCTCTGTCTACATGCTGTGAGCTTTTTCTCTGGTTATTTTTCTCTTCTCCCCAGTCTCTACTTGATTTCTTTTCCCCTCTAAACTGAGGAGGGAAAAACCTACCCCTAAAGCAAAAAAAATTCTTCACAGATCAAGGACTACTCAATTTTGAAAATGGAACATAGGTGCTGGAAAAAGTACAATTTCTTTTCTTACACTGAAAAACATCAAGGAGTTTAATACAAGCACAGCCCAGTTCAACTAACTTGACTCCTGGAAGTTCTGTTGAATTAATTTAGGCTCAAGAATTGCTCATGATGGTATTTTCCCCTAAATTATCTGCCTCTTTTCAATTAGCTTTTGAGTGGTGGTTCCTCCCACCCTCCCTCAGTGCTTTGGCCATTCTCACATAATTGCCTGTATTTTATGTAAATGGAATTGCTACACCGTAAAATGATATACAAATGTGTCTACCACACAGAGCCCAGTAAATGGTGTGAATAAACCCATTATTTCCCATGTAATAGCATCTGATTGCAGCCTGGGAAACACAGGGCTGACAGATGTGAACCCATGACAAGGCCTGGAAAAAAACTGAATGAGGAGCACTCTGACAGGCCACAATTAATTGACTTTTGAAATGACTCCTTTTTCTCCACAGTTCTACTTGGCTGAGCAAGATTCACAAATTGCTGTCTTGAACTTTTTAATGGGACAAAATAGCTGCCAATGAAAGTCTAAATGACATGAACTTTGAATGGGAGTCATACAATGGCCACACCGTGGCACGTTTTTAACTGACATATTGATTATTTGAGAAGTAGCAGCCACTTAATTGGGAGGAAAGTGGGAAGGGGGGAATAAATAGGTGGGATAAATACAGTGTATTCAACACCAGCCAAAGGCAATTTTATTAAAATAGGGAACATCCTGATAAACTTTGTCATGTATGTTCCCAGAGAGTACAAGTTAGAGTCCAAAGTGGTTGTTTCTTTTGCTGTGAATGAGTGATCACAAAGCTAAACCAAGAGGAAATGTCATTAGCAAGGAAGAAAACAGGCCTTGTATGAGGCCCAGTCTATTTGTGTATCTATCTGTCTGTCTTTGGAAAACTGAGGCCAAGCTCTGGCAGGACTGATTGACCTCCTAATCCCAGGGACAAGGAGCTAGTGAAGATGGGAATTTTTCTTCCCCCTATTTTTTGTACTCCCCGTTGTGCTGATCAAGCAACTGTGTTTGAGTCTCTGTAAACTCTTTCAAAAAGTTTATTCCCCAAAACCATCACCAGCCCCAACCCACTTAGAGAACTTTAAAGTGGAAAAGGAAACGCTGAACTTGTTTCGTGGAAGGCTTTGTTTGGGCTTATTTTTACATCTGTTGAGCCACCAGAGCAGCTCCCTGCTGAGCAGTTTTCTACTGGCCCTGGGGGGAGGCAGCACTTGCAAACCACTCACCCTTCAGTTTGATTTCACTGGGTAATATTAGGAATCATCACCCATTGCTGCTTCCAGCTGTAACTTAAGCTGCCAGATGCTGGCCATCACCTAAGGCTTTTTTTAAAGAATCCCACACTGACTTCTTAGTTGTTCATCTTCCTCCAGCTGCTGACCCTGTTTTTGCTTACCCAGTTTCATTTACTGACCAGGATGTTCCCCTCATCCTCAGCTCACAGGTGTAGCTCAGGGGAAGAAGATTTAGGACAGCATTTGACAGTCCAGAGGATACCACAGCTCTCTGCAGCTCTCCTTTCCTCTCTTCCCCAGGAACTCAGTGAGTTACACAGAAAAAGACCTGTTCTTTTTTTGTCTTCCCTTCTGCTTCAGCTCTGAGCACAGAACAAAACATTCAGAGTTCAGGTTTACTGTGAATATTTATTGAATTCAAACTGTCACAATTCACCAGTCAGTTCCTAAAGCAGTTACAGGCACTGGGACCAGTTGGCATCAAATCCATGTCGATGGTCCTGACATGAACATCTGACTGACACAACTCTCTGGAATAACATATCAGACACATCCTGAAGTACCTGGCTGATATATCAGTACAATCAACAGATTTATAACTACATAAACATTTCTTTTCCTAAATATTGTATTTTAACCATGTGTTTCATTGAAGATTAAAATTAAACAGATTAGTTTATTTTCAGTAAGCAATTGTTTCTGATTTACTCACACTTGTACATTAAAATCCAAATCAATCCACAGCCTCATGGTGTTAACACCAGAATTAGTTCTTTTTTAGACTGGGTAAATTGGGTTCTTTGTAGTATTAAAAAGAAAAGTACAATTAAAATACATGCTTCTATATATGTTTTGTTTAAAAGCGAAACAGCTTTGATAGTTGTACTGCAGATGTTTTTGAATCATCATTTATCATGCTGTAACTAGTATTCTTCCTAAGATCACCCTAATGTTTCAATATATCCAAGACAGCTGAAGCTAAACAAAACAACAGTTTGCAGAAACCAAATGATTCAGTTGTTTCTGATTTCATTCCAAATTAACAGAACTTCACTCTATGATTTCTAGTCATTTATAGCACAAACAAAAGCAAGAACAAGGATCAGGAGTACAGTGGCAGGGTGGTTTCACTGCCTGGTCATCAGGACACCTTAAGTGTTCCATACAGCTGGTCATACACCAGTGTCACATTTCAAGAATCCCACCTTCTCCAATGAGGGCAGAATGAAAGCTGCCCTTGACTTTGTTTGGGTGTCACTCCAGACTATGGATAGAGAAGCCCACAGTCTCAGAGGTCAGTACTGACACCTCTTTAAAGTCAAGAAGCAAAGAACAGAGGATGAGAACCTTCTCCACTGCACAAGCCTTTGCCCATAGCCAAGGGCACAGAGTATCCTTCAGCACCCCACTGAGTGGGGCACAACCAAGCACCTGAAGGCTTTGTCAGCATTGAGGGACAAGAGCAGTTTCCTCTGAGAAACTGGAAGGGCAGAAAACCCAGTTTATCACTCATTGTTGGCTCCCAGCAGGACACATCCTCTTTCTGCACCTTTGGAAGCGTTCTGCTCAGGTTGGTACTTTTAGTGCTGACTGTGCTTTGGAAAGCAGAGACCCTTGAGATAGTACAGCTACTCCAAAGACAGCCATGGCACTTTGAGATGCACCACCAATTCCATATCCTATTCTGGCCAAAAAACCCAGAAGAAATCGGACTTACACTATCCTTGACAAAGTGAACTAAGAGTTTACAAACCAAGTAAAAATAGAGACACCAAGCCTGAATTCCTGAGAACCTCTCTCCAAAGCCCTTGGGCTAATGTGAAATGTAGTCACAGAGGTTCTTTTAAGCCTTTTAATAATCCTCTGCCAAACTACCAGCTGTGGCTTTGTGTTCTATTTCATCAAGTCCCATAAAGGGGAGTTTTATAAATCAAAGTCCAGGAAGTGTCTCATGTGATCTTCCCTGTTCTTCATGGGCTACAAGAAATAAGAGCTACCACAGTAAGTCCAGAGGCATCAACAAGATACAGGCTCAATACCTATGAGATCCAAATATCCCAAATGCCTAGAGATTGCTTTAAAGTTGTAAGAAAGAAGTACAGATTCCTCTGTATATGGTGAGAACTTCTGAAGACAAAACCACAACCCAAAGCAAAGAACACTAGGAGAATTAAAAATCCATCCCAATGGGAATGGATGTATGTTCTCCCTTGTGCTAATTGCCTCTGTGTTTCAAAAGACTCACCTGTCTTCCCACAAGCTTCATGCAGAGAGGACAGAGCATTTTCTAGGTACTGTGCACAGTCTTGAGACTCTTCAAATCAGAGCCCCAACAATACCAAAAAAATCCAGTTCAGTTTCCACCACCTGAACAATTAAAGGTACACCAGCAGAGAAAATCCCACTTCACAAAGTGGAAAAGCTTTTCAACAGGAGACCCTGCTTTAAGTGAACAGCATGTTTATGCTCCATACACAAGCCAAAAATACACTCCCTGAGCTCCTCAGCACACACAAAAAAAAAAAACCCAGCACTGAAGAGCCTTTAGTGTGAAGCGTGTTCTGGGTCAGAAGATGAGACAGAATGCTTCATCCTACAAACTGTGTTATCACATGATGCACACCACTGCTCTGCAGGATGTCCTCCTGAAGACTCTCTGGTGTATTCCCAGGGTCTCAATGCCATTGTCACTTATTTCTTGGTGATTCTAAACCATTTCTTTCCCATCAACTCTAAAGTCTCTGCATTTCCATTCTGATGAGACCTGTTATATTGGCTTTTACAACTTCATGTCATGAGACTGGAACTTACTGATTTTAATAGCTCTTTCTGTAGCATCTCATGGAGCCATACACTGAGAACATGTGTATGGACAATATGGACAACAGTCTCTGTACAGACAAGAAAGCAACACTAAGACCTCCCTCAAAGCCTGAAACCTTACTTAGTCAAGGAATTCTTCCTGTTTCTTTCTCAAAGGGGTTATTGTTACCTGTGGAACACATTAATCCTGGGGCTCCTTTACAGCAAACCACACAAGCCACAGTGTCTACTGAAGACATTTAACAATGGCTCATACCATGGCTATGATTTCAGGGCAAGCAAAGACTTTGCAGAAACTTTCACTGTAGTTTTTACTATCATCAGTTTTTTCTAAATCACTGTCTACAGGCTTTAGCAATTCAAACCAAAGAATCAGCAGATTTCTCAAACTGCTTAAAGAGCTAAAAGTTTTCATCTCAAACAATCAATCTTTGAGACTTTGAGTTAGACTACCTACATGTAAGTACTTAAGTGAACTTAACTAAAATCCAAGACCTCACATACAACAGAGAGAGAGAGCAGAGCCACTGGAGAACAACCAGAAGGCAGGGTACAAGGCCTCAGTGAACTGGGCTTTGAATTTATAGATCAAATTGTGCTTCTCCCCCACTGCCATGAAAATTACAAAGCCCCCCTCACAGTGCAGCAGCACACCAATCCTGGTAGCCTTTGTTTTGGGTAAGACCTTCTCAACGTCATTGTGCCAGGATGATATTTTGGAATTGAGCCACTCCACACACCAGGAGCTGCTGTTCCTGCCCAGGCGGCTGCCAGGCCCCTGCCGGGCCATGCTGCCATAGCAGATCCCGATGGCACAGAAGCTGCTCTGCTGCAGCTCCACCTCCCAGTAGTGGATGCCTCTCTTGAAGGCCTGGAAGCCCAGCACCTGGCGGTAGTCAGTGAAGCGCTGAGGGTGGTAGCTGTACCCTTCAAAGGTGTCTGGGACAGACATCCTGGTGCAGTGATCTGACAGGGCCACGCTGTTGTGGGCTGTGTTGTAGTCCAGGCTGATTTTTGCAGCATCTGCAATGACAGGGATCAGATGAAGCTACTGAAGAGCAAAGCACTTTTATTTATCCTGTCCTGCCTAAGCACTTGTTTCTGTGCATGTTCATCTCCCAGCTCTGCTCTCCCCTTCAATGAGGGCAGTTCTTAGGGACACAGTAACAGCTGCTTGGTTCAACTCCAGATCGGTGTTACACAGCAGAAAAATGGGGGGCAAGTTTCCTTCCTTCCTGAGTTCCCACAGGTCCCCTTCACCACTCAAATGTATGCTGGCAAGAGAAGGGGATCTTGGATCTGGCAGCAAAAGGTGCACCATGTTGTATAGCATCTCAACAAGTCATCCTGGGCTCACATAAAAGCCTGCATTTCATTAAAAAAAAAAAAAATACCAGTGCATTATACCATATTTCTAGACTACTCTAACACCATCATTTTGGGGGAAACCAAAGCCATTACTCACAAAACTTCATTTATCTTCATAAAGATACATGAATACTGGAGACAAATTTGATTCATCTGGCAAAAGAACTACTTAGAAAGCTCCTGCCCCTTTTTCCTCCAAAACTTTCCTTCATTTGGAACAACCAGCTGATAACTTATTAAGCTAACAAAATGTCCTCAGAAGTACTTTTGTCAGGTAACTACAAAGGACAAATAATACCAACACAGTAAGAGCAGAGAGTTCAACTTTAAGTAGTGCAGTGTTGAGGTTCTTACATTGCAGAAGCTCCTCTCTGGATTTCTTCAGAAAGCTGTCAATAAGTTCTTTACTTGCAGTGGCAGTTGCAGTGGTTGGTGCTGGGTTTGGTGCAGTGGCTGGTGCTGGAGTTGGTGCTGTGTCCACAGAAAAAAAGAGAGTTTGGCCAGTTGGGAAGAAACCCTACATACTTAATACACTATTGAACACACTCAAGGCGGAGCTTATCTGGTTTAGCCTCCTGCTCCACACAGGGTTAACTTCAGTTTTAGCTCAGGTTGTTCACTGTCTTGTCAAGTTTTGAAAAATCCCCTTGTCTCTGGACAACCTTTTTCAATGTTTGATGCCTCTCACTAGTGACTGGTAAGAGCCTTCTCAGAGCAAGAGTTGAACTTTTGCTGAGTACACCAGTACAACCCTAAGAGCCGTCAATGGAAATTAGAGTAAGCATGCTGAAAGTTTGGACTCACCAACTTTAACAGGTTTCTTTTTCTCCTCTGGAGGAAAAAAAAAGAAAAGAAAGTAGACTGTGAGTCTGGGGAAGGATTTTCTCTCGTGAGGGAGGAAGAATGAAAAAAACAGAACATGAACAGCTCATAAGCAGAATTCAATACACACACATCCATCAAACGAGCCAAAAAATGTTTGGTACAAATTAAAAAACCTTGCAAAAACCAAGAGGGTAGGGAGGTTCTGCTTTGCTGTACAGCCCACACTGACACCACTACAGGCTGATGCACCACCATATCCATGCAGTTCACTGCCTTCCAGCTCACAAGGCATCTCAAAGGTGCCCTCTACAGATAATCACTGCACCACCACTACAGCAAACAGCTCTTGGGTAACTGCTTAAACTCCTTTTTAATAGTAAAACCATATATAGGAGAGGATATTCTTTAGTACTTACCATGTTTTTGAGGCTTTTTTCCAACAGTTTTGTTTGTAGGAGCCACTGGAAGGCCCATTGTTTTCTCAGGTTTGACTGCAAGGCCCATTGTTTTCTCAGGTTTGACTGCAATGATGATATTTTTTACATTATGGTTTGTATTGCTAGTACATAGTAATGCATAGTAATTACAAGATAATGCACTAGAGAGGATGTCTTTCAATCTTATTTTTCACTTATGTGCCTAGAACTGAAGCAGAGATGGAAACATGGAAGCATTTCATGTCTCCCCTCAAATCCACATCCTAACCACAGCCAAGCCTCCTACATAATGACACCATAAATTATTGTAAGGAATAGGCTCAGCTGTGCCAAAAGGGGTAGGATCATTATACTCATCAGCTTATCCAAGTAAGATAACAGTGGAGAGACACTGGAGCATTTTGTCTCCTAATTTAGCCCAGACAGTGATGTTTTTTATGTGAAAATGGAGGACTGCAGAGGTTGGAAGACACAATTTATATTAACCAATTGTATTTGTTGCACATTTTTTTAAATTATATTTGGGTTAGAAAGAGAAGATCCCTCATTTGACCCCACAGCCAAAGCAGAAAATGCCAGTTTTTTCAGTAATACAGTACCTTCTGCTTTTTTCTCACTACACTGAATCATTGAAAGTTTCAATATTTCTTTGAGGTCAATGGCAGACTTGTAAGTGGAATGCATCACATTTTGGTCCATTTCAACTGCAGGAATGAAAGGCTCTTTTGGTGATTTTATTTGGAGTGCTGTTGCTCTCTGAAATGACAAATGGAAGATCTTGAGCAGATCACCTCATGTAGCACACACAGGAAAATAGAATCAGGTTACTTTAAATGGGATGGGGTTTGTACATTCATCTCAAATTCAAAGGAGCAAAGGCTACAGTTGGACAAAAGCCACGGCAGAATTCCAGCAGCTTTAATTCCCAACTAGTATCTGAAACAATGAGAAGGATCTAGACAGAGCTGCAGCACCTCATGGAG
>VYZS01003291.1:0-18938 GCA_013400695.1 Neodrepanis coruscans | reverse complement strand
GCAGGTGATTTAGGGGCTACCTTGCAGCTGCTCCCCAGGGGGCCAAAGGACACCTTTTTCCCCCTTTCAGCACTAAATCTCTCCTCGGGCTAAAAGGGAGGGAAGGGGGTGCGCGGTTTTTGTAATCTTCTTGAGTTGTTTTCCTCAGTCGAAACCGGGCAGAGGTTCAAGGCTAAGGGGATCTCGAGACCACGTGCTCCCTTCTAATTACCGTGGAGTCTCTCAGCCGGGCTCAGAGGGAGAGAGAGACAAGCACTATCTCCAGAGCGTCCTCACCTCAAACGCGGGCCCTGGAAAAATTTAATTTGTTTGTCTGTTTTGCACTTTATTTGTCGGGTTTTGGTGTTTGCGCAAAATAAACTGTGATTTTTGTGTGTTTTCTTCATTTTTGGGGTGTGCTTGTGACTCCTCTCAGAGTCTCTGCTCCAAAATCACTGAATTTGTGGTAAAACCACCACACCCCATAATACAAAGATTCGGTTAAAATAAATAGCATTAAATGATGTTATATATAATGCTATGAATTTTTTTATTTAATAATTGAAAAAATATTTCTGTGTGACATTCCATGTCACAGTTTCCACAAATAAGTAATTCTATAGAGAAAAAAAATTTACTTTATTTCTCATTCTTTGCTTGCACAAGAAATAGTCTTCTATCCCACACACATCATAAAGCTATATCACTTTCCCCCCAGTTTCTACAACCCAAGCATAACTGTGGTTTTCAGAAGAGCATATCTTCCCTTAATTATATTATATGAATGAACCTAGAATAGAACTAAAACATATGAAAAAATCTGCAGAGCTAAAAACCCAACAACTCAGCAAGGAAAATCAGTATCCTTTGTCACTATATACTCTATAACAGCCATATTTTTACAGTGACTCTTTGACACAAATAAACTAGAAATCTTTCCTCTCCTAAAATACTGGAATGCTTAAGGCCTACGTTGAACTTTTCAACTCTGCATATGCCTCTTGGATGTGGTGCTGCATCTGCTGCTGAACTTCAGCAAGAGCATCTCTGTCTTTCAGCCAGCTCAAGCACATCTGACTGGGAACTGCTTCCAACCAGTGTTCTTTGCAAACGAATTTTTTAATCATCAGTTGTTTCTCCCTGCAAATCCTGCTTCATCTACTGCCTGTAGAAATTCTCCACTAAGGCTCACACATATACCTATACAAAACTTTGAACTTTTTAAGACTTTCTTTACTTTTAAAGCTTTTTTTAAATTTTTTAAATTGTATTTTAAGAGCAGGAACTTTTATTTGCATAGAATTTGGGGGGTTAAAAAAAAGGAAAAAAATGGGGAAAAATCCCCAAAACAACCGCCATCCCAAAAATCAAATCAATCCAAATCTAACCAAACCCAAACAAAAAAAAAAATGATAAAACAAACAAACAAAAAGAATCCCACAAATATGTAGAATGGAAAGATTTTGGCAATGACAAACAAATGACAAAAATGACAAAATGACAAAAATAAAAAAATTCCAAATATAAGCTGTGTCTATAAAGACAAGTGACAAACTCAGATGATGTGTAAAAACAGACATCACCTGCATATTTTACAGTTACCAATAAGAAAATGTTCATACTTTAAGTTACCAATAAGAAAATGTTCATCTCTCTCTTACTACCCTTAGCACTTAGGAAATCTCCTCAGTGCTGTCTTTCAAATCTTTCTTCATGAGTAATTAGGAAAATCCTGTGATTTGTATTATGAATCAAATATTTTTTTGGTTTTCATGGAGCAAATCCATTATGTTTATTAATTATAAAATTTAATTAAAAAGTGAATATTTACATTATTTAAAACCTTTTAGTAATGCTATATGCAAAAAGTTTCTTGATTTTTGTTCATTTAACATTTCTCTGAAATTATAATTTATTAAATTAAGCCTTTCCCACCTAACTCCTCCTTATAGAAGATTTGCCTGTAAATAGTTCTCTCTATAAATTCATATAAGAGCAAAGTCTATATACTGAAATCTATTACAGTAATATAAATCTTATCTAGGAGATACACATATGTCTATACTGAAATTAAGCTTATTTTCCTGTAATTTTATATTATAAATATTGTGATATATATGACACAGTAGTATAAATATTGTGTGTTATATAAATATTAACAATTTGAGCAATATATTTGTAATTTCCAAGAGCTAAAAAATATTTTGCTAAGAAAAAATAAAAATAATGCATTAAAGTTCAGCATGATACTGTAAAAGCTGAAATCCACTGTAAATTGGATTTGTTACAGGCAAAGAGGCAGAGTACAGGTATTCAAAACCATAACAGTGGTTTATTCCTACACTGAACTTACCAAGTTTCATACTGAACCACCCCATACCACACTATTCCATACTTCCATTAAGATATTTAATTTCAGGGACATTTTATAAAAGCAGACGGTAAGTCAAGGAGTATTTTATGACAGTGGCTTGTAAGTTAGTGGTGGTCTTTAATCTTCCAGGTGGCTACACAACTACTTCTGTCACAACATGGAGCATCTGTCATTCAGTAAGCAGTGTCACTTACTGTTTAGTAGCCTAGGACAGGTTTAGAGTTTCCAGCATATTTCATAACCCTCTGCAGTAAAAGGAATAACACAAAACACAGCATGACAAAAAAACATCCCAATACAAGAAAACAAAAAGCAAACAAATTAAAAAAAAAACCCATACAATAAAAGCACATTTTCTGTCAGATGCTCTGTATAGTTTTTTGAGTAAATCTAACCATGATCCAGCTTGTTAATGTGCTAAATATGAAAACTGAAATAACAGTTATAGAAAAATGGTAACTTGCATGATGAACTGGAGACATTAGAAATGGGAAAACTGAAGGGAATAGGACTTTTTTTTAAATCTTAATCTTTGAAAATCTTTATTATAAAATGTAATGTCTGAGTTTGAATACTTTACTTCCTATTTCTATAAAAGATGTCTCCATCTAGGAATAAAATAGTAAAAATGCATTTGGAAAAAAATCCCTGAAGTCCAAGAAAATTTATGCAAAATTACTGCTCTGGTTGCATTAGAGAAAAGTTATTTTTATCTTGTTTTCTAGAGATAGACTGTTTAACTTTTAAGCAATCTGTGCTTCAGATATGACAAGAAAAGTATGCGATTGACACAATGAGAAGTGAAAAAAACACTAGGATTTTATGATTAAAGTATATATTTTGTCTTCTATAAATCGTAAATGGAATTTATAACTTAAATTTCCAAAGAGAAAACAAAACTGAATGAAAAATGTATAGTTTGACAGCATGCTGTCATTTCCAACTAAATACTAAATTAATTGGGCTTCCTGTTACAAAGATCTGCATATGTAGTTTAATTGGTTTTTTATGAGTACTCGTAAAAGATTAGACAAAACCTTTGAAATCATTAGGCCATTCTGCCCATTTATTTTAACTTCTTTTTCACTGCTTGTTCTTTTTAGATCAGAAAAAGAAAATTGAGAGAATAAATGAATCAAAACAAAAAAATCAGTTCAGAAACAGAATAAAATTTACTGTGAAAAAATGCATTTTATGCTAAATTTTACTGACTGTCTCTCCTTTCCATACTCTTTTTTTTTCAATAGAAGATTTACACTTTTACTAGAAATGCACATATTCTGTTTATAACAGCAGAACATTTTAATATCATGTCATTAAACAGAAAAGAGTGTATTTTTAAATCATATCTCTGTTTATGATCTAATTACATTTCCTATTGCATGAAATGGAAGCTGATAATTTATAATATTCAACTTTGTTCACCATGGCTTCTGACAAACAAAATCACTACTGTATTCATATTAAAAATAAATCAAACACATTATTTTCAGTGTTGCAACATTATGAATTGCCACAGTCCCCTGGTGGTCTTCAAACAATGTTATTAGCAAAGCATTCAAATAATGAACCAAAAAGAAGAAAGTTAAAGAGTATTTTATACCCCAGGATAATATATTTTATCCATCATCTTTACATGCTTTCTTCAGTAGTGTTGTTAAACAGTGAGTGCACTAAAGGTCTCTGGGTGTGAATTGATGAAAATGGTTACATAAACACTCTAAAAGATGATAATTCACTTATATAATTCTGGGCTTTTCAATACCAGCAGGGCTGAAGTAGTGTCTAGTAGAATCACTACATATTTCCTACATTTTGCTTTCTCAGGTCTATATATTCATAACAATAGTATAATTCTTTTTAATACAATTGCATCTGATAAATTTGTACTGTAATGCAAATTAATTTCCTTAAAATAGTCAAAGTATTCATTATGAGTTTCTTGAGATATAAAAGAACATCCACAAATGAAGCCGAATATTTATCTTTCAATTCATTCAGGCTCAAAAACCCTGAAGTCTATGCAAGTTTCTGCAGTATCTTCCATCAAGGAAAAATCTACACACTGTTTTGCTCTCAATGTGTTCTAGGCAGAAAATGTGTTCTGGATAATTGAATTTCTATTTGTACTAAAGTTTGGAGAGGTTTTTTGGTGGTTTTGTTTTGTTTTGTTTTTCTGTGAGGAATTTAGTATCTTGTCATGCAGAAATATCCAGACCTTGTCAGTCAGAGTATGGTATAGCATAAAGGCAAATGTTGCTCCAGTGTCATTTTCATTTTCCTTTCGATTGTGATTTTTTGATGTTCAGCTTTTGAAAGCTTAATGATTATTTACTTGAACACAGGAAACTGGAAGAGGAGACTGACTTGATAAAGCTGAAAGATGATTTGTAGCACACAACCACTCATGCTGCGGCTTCGTTATCTTCTTCTCCCTCTTGTGGCCTCTGATAGTAAGAACAAGATAAGATGTTTTGACATCCAGCACATATTGCTCCTGTAATAACTAGGGAGAAATCCAGATTTGGGGGAAAGTGCCCGAGGATCCAGACGCTACCTTGGCACTGGAGCTGTGCAATATGATTCTGTCCACCCTGGAGGGACAGGGAAATAATTGTGACAGCGGCATCAGGAGCAAAGCCACCTTTGCCATACTTGCCCATGTTGGTCCTGTGGCACTGTGGAGAGTTGATCCCCAGTTTTACAACAAAATTAGATCCAGTGCTTTTCAACTCAAGGTGGTAGGGGTTTCCAGACTAATGGGTTTACTACTGGTTTTGCTAGCTTTACCAAGACTGCAGGATCACCAATTTCAAGACATGATTGCCCACTTCAGTAGTACAAACCAGTTCTTCCCTGAGCTCTGAATAATAATGACAACAAAAATAAACAGCAATGAAGTGCATCTATTCTGCCACATGAAATAAACAGTTTAATATTTTGAGTTTAAGGCCGCAAATTAGTGGCTATAAATATTGTACAACATTCAAAGTTCTGTATATACCATCTGGTGACCATGTGATTAGTGTATCTGTGGGGCAAAAGAAGGTGGAGCCTTGTCATGCCCTTATTTATTTTCTGTGCTCAACTATGCACTCACTTAAAACCTAGCCATATGCTAGAGCATCTGTTATAGGTGGGGTTTTTTATAAATTTTCTTTTTTAAAATTGATTCAATTTTGCCCTTTAGAAGCCTACACTCTGAACAGCATTACAGAATGACATTTACTGAAGACCAAACTATTATTTTATTAGGAGCTACAGTATTTAGTTTGAACAAATAGCGAAATTCCAGTTCAGAAATAAATTATTATCTTAAAATTTATAGTACAAAGTCAGCCAAATAATTCTTTTTTCTTACCTCCGCAAAAGAGCATATTATTAATCTAAACTCTGTTTGTGTGCATATTCCTATACAGAGGTTTTCAAGTGGATTTTTATTTTCTTCACCATGCTAATATAAGAAGCCATCTATGCCTTAACAGAAGGAAATGCCACACAGCACTTACAAAAGTGAATAACAAATTCTGTACTTTATTGTCCCAGTGTTCATATACACATAATCATCATTTAGTTTACAGAATACTGCTCAAGGCAAACTTGTGAAAGTAGTATGCCAGGATGCCATTGGGAATGAAACCAAGAATATAACAGTTTTTGCAGCTTTCCAACATGCCTTAGAAAGAGAAGGTTAAGCTAAAATTGGCTGTGTAAGAATAATAAAACTATACTAAAAATACCCTTATTTTTAGTCATACTTTCTGAGAAGAAGGAAAGAAAGAAAGAAAGAAAGAAAGAAAGAAAGAAAGAAAGAAAGAAAGAAAGAAAGTGTTATTTTTATGCAGTCTATGCTGCTTAAAATACCCAGTGAAGGAATTTTCATTTATTGATATTGCAGAAGCAGTTTCCAGTTTCACTGTTCCTTTTTCAGGAGTATTTCTATTCTTTTGATAACTGAACAAAATACAAAATGTCAGGGTGAAAGTGTCTTTTTTCCGAGCATATCAATAAGTGTGGTAATATCCTACTCCTGCTAGTTCTCTCTACCCCAGACAGCCAATGTGGAAACATGCTATTTTCTTTTGCACTATTCACTATATCTTACTGAACTTTTCTCCTCTTCTAGAACTCCAGGATTATCCAGATTTACACATCCATGTCAGTATCATTCTGTTATCCTACTTTCCAGCATTAATTTCATGCACCAGATCCCATGACAAACCTGGCCTGTGCCACTTCTCTATATTTATACTAGGTCAAGGTGGTAGAATTTAATCTTGCAAAGTTAGCTCAAAAAGGCCATACCAGTGTCGTGGTTTCACCACAGATTTAGCGATTTTGGACAAGAGATTCCGAGAGAAGCCACAAACACACCCCAAAAATGAAGAAAACACGCAAATATCACAGTTTATTTCGCGCACACACAAAACACGACAAATAAAGTGCAAACAGACAAACAAATTAAGTTTCCCAAGGCCCGTTTTGGGATGAGGACGCTCTGGAAATAGTGCTTGTCTCTCTCTGGGCCCCCCAGAGAGATGCCGGGGTAATTAGAGGAAGGACGTGGCCGGTCTGAGGACCCCCCTAGCAGCGCAAGCTTCCGCCCGGCTTTGACTGAAGGAAAAACACTCAAGAGAAATTAGAAACCGAGCACGCCCCCCTCCCTCCCCTTCCCGATAGCCCAGGGAGAGATTTAGTGCTGATGAANCAGCACATGCCGGACGCGGGGAGCCTGGGGCACAACCACGCGCAGCCGGAACCGCAGCGACAGCCAGGCGACCCTGGCGGCCGGCCCCTCCCGCACCGCCGCGGGCAAGGAGCCAGCCCCACCGCTTCCACCGTGGCTGCCGCTGCGCCACCGCTTCCCCTGCTGCCACGGGAAAAAAACAGCCCCCGCTGCAGGGCTGCTGCTGCCGCTGCTGCTCCACGACGCCTCGGCTGTTTTGCCGCTGTAGCTGTGCCAGGCTTCCGTGCTCTCGTACTCGCAGCTGCCGGCGCATCTGCCCTTATCTGTGTGGACGCCGCGCTGGCCGCTCCTGCTATTGCTCTCGCCGGACGCCGCCGCCGCCGGGCTCCAGGCGCGCCCCTGCTCAGGGCCCGGGGCTTCCCCTGGCCACCCGGCGCCACGCCCGAGAGGAGACGCGGACCGGGAGCGAGAGTGGCTGCCGAGGCCACTGGCGCAGGGCGAAGCTGCCGCTCTCACCGGGGCTGAAGGGTATGGAGGAACCGGAGGCAGGTGCCGGGCAGCCCCCAACCCGGTCCGAGCGGGTGTGGGGGGGAAGAGGGTCTTTCCCCACCCTCCCCCTCGCCTGGCCAGCGGTCTACGCGGTAGCAACAGAGACCATTTTTACTTTCGGTTTTAACCCTACGACAACCAGCTGCTATGTCTTAGTAAATCAGATAACAGCAATAGATCTAAAGAGCGAATGAGACAGAGCTAAGTGAGATTATTGCATCTGTTTAAATCTTGTGTCCCTTACAACCATTTTGAAAGCACATATTTGTAAGCGAATGAACAAAAATAATGTTGAAATATAATTAAAACCAGCCTATAATGTCTTTTTATTTTTTTTAATTGTGGGGGTTTTTTTTTAAATTGTAGTCAGAGACCTAAGAGTAGCTGGTACAAAGTTCAAATGCAGGTCAGCATACAGCCTGAGCTAAGATTTCTGCATCTTTAGGCTAAATTAAAAGAACATTAAAAATCAATGTACTGTGATTTGAAATGGCAGTTCTGAGCCTGGTACACAAACAATGTGTAGAAATGAGGACAGGGTGTTGTCTTAAGAGTGCTGATGCATTTTGAAAGCACTGACAAAAGCTTGGGAAAATGAAAGCAAGAAAAGAGGTCTCTTTTTTTTTCCTATTTTTTTTTTTTAATTTAAAGTAATAGAGGAGTGCAGAATGTCCTTATATTGAATTGTTAAAATGAATCATGAAAGTTTACTTATTGTCAAAGAGCATCCAGGCCAATAACGACTGGAATTTAGCAAAATCTAGAGACAAACAATCATTCCTAGGAATGACAAATCCTGAATATGAATTATTATTCTTCTGTCTGCTCCTTATATATGGCACCATGGACTGTGTCACTGCCTTGGTGGTTTGAAGAGTGTTCTGCAGTAGACATAGCCTGGAGAAAGTATTTACTGCCCTAGCACGTACCACCTGTCAGCATCCATACACACATCAATTTTTGTACCTTTTCCAAGATGTTTCAGGTTAAGTAGGCAAGAAGGGATAACACTATAAGAAGAGAGAATCCACAGTCTTATGAGCTGGTAGGACTACATTTCTTAAAATCACCTTCATCATGTTCCAGAACTAACCTAGAAGTTTAAAAATTAAATGGAAGATCTAGTGAAAGACAGGAATAAATTAACAACAGGAAAAATGTATGAAACATTTTCCATTGACTTTTTTATTTCATAGAAAACTAGATCGCAAACTTTTATTGAAAAACATCTGTTTCCTTCTGAAATAGAAACAAAAAAATGTATATTGTATATGATACTTCTCTGTTTTTTCTTATTTATAGTTTGACTGAAGCGCCTCTGTTCTCAGAGGATCAAGCAACAGGAACATACCATGGAAACCGTGATATTTTCCATATTGTACTGTGTTTTCTTGCTTGAAACAGAGATGGCATTCCATGGTTGGTTTCCTAACGGAATAAAAAAAGAATGAGATCTCTAAAATGTTCTTTCAGAAGACCAAAATGCACTATTTCCAATTCAAAATTCTTCAGTAAAGTAAAAAAGAAAAAACAAAAACAAACCCAAACACAAGCAAATACCAAAACCAAACAAACAAAACTCACCCCCAAGACAGTTATTTAGGCAAAAAAATATATAGTTGAAAAGTATACACTTGAACAAAAATTACTTCTGCAGATAATTCTCCCATGGGAAAAAAAATATATTTCTTTTTTTGTAGACAGCTCCGGTATAACTGTTAGCATTCATTGCATTCCTAATAGCTGAATAAGTACCTTTGATGGGCTACAAAACAGTAGCAGTTTGAACATTTTTCAGCTTGGAGAGAGACATTCAGAATAGTTTGTCTGTCCTATCAGACTCTCACACATTCATGGTCTATGGCTGGTCTATGACCATTCGGGCAAATGAACAAGGATTGAACCTGTCAAACAGCCAGCTCCTACTGGAAGAAAAGGCAGACTTTTCTTGAAAATTTTTATTTATTTTCATCAGGAAAGTTGTTTGGGTTTTTTTGTCACAGTGTAGAGACAATATCAATGCTAGCTATAAAATCTACATTTAATGCAGTTAGTGCATCTATGAGTGCTGAGAAAGACGTTGCAGCTAAACTGGTCATAGCCAGCTTTGAAAGGCTGTGGTGATCAGGAAAGGTGCTTGGTTGCTGGAAGAATGTATATGTCACCCTGGCCTTCAAAAAGGACAAGAAGGAGGATCCAGGAAACTACCAGCCAGTCAACCTTACTTCAATCCCTAGAAAGGTGATGGAGTGTCTCAATTCTAGAGGTAATCTCTATCTACATGAATGACAAGAAAGTAATCCGTAATCAGCATGGATTCGCTAAAGGTAAATCATGCTTGACTAACGTGATTTCCTTCTACAATGAAACAACTACCTGGATGGATGAGGGGAGAGCAGCGGATTTGTCTTGACTTCAGCAAGGCAGAAAGTGTGGACTGGATGAGTGGACAGTGAGGTGGATTTAGATCTGACTGAACAGCAGATTTCAGAGGGAATAGGGTCTAGTTGGAGGCCTGTCACTAACGGTTTCCCCCAAGGTTTAATACTGAGCCCAGTGTTGTTTAACTTCCTCATCAGTAACTCGGACAAAGAGATAGTGTCTTCTCAGCAAAATCACTGATGACACATGTTGGAGATTTTCAGAGTTATAGGATTTTTGGAGGTCAATAAGCCCCTGCACAACTCAGCTTTTGATGAGAGGACAAACGCTGCAGCCTAGCCTTTCTCATGGGAAAAGAATGCACAAGATATGCTAGGACAATTCGACCTGGCTGTTCTCATGAGAAAGCATGCAAGGGAAGATGATCTGAGCTTGATGCAAGGAGGAGAAAAGTTAAACAAAAGCTGAAAACAAGTCCAGAAACCCCACATGGAATAGGCCAACCTCAACCTGTATCATTATGAAGAGACGTAGCCAATTAGAGTGTACAGAAGTGTGCTCATAAGTCTAATTAGCCAATAATAATAGTGTAAGAACTGTCTGCCAATAGTGATAGAATTAAAAGCACGTGAACAAGTTAGAAATAGTATAAAAGTAAGTCTGATGCTCTCAATAAACGGCTTCACTTGGATCATATTGGTTGTGTTGTGAAGAACCGTGGAGAAGAAAATCCTCTACAGACACAAAACTGGGATGAATGGTCAATACCCCAGAGGGCTGCACAGTCCTTCAGAAGGACCCTGACAGGTTAGAGAGATGGGCAGAGATAAACTGTATGAAATTCAAAGATAAATGCAGAGTCCTGCAACTGGGTAGGAATAACTGCTTGCACCAGTATAGGCTGGGGGCTAAACTGCTGGAAGACAGCTCTGAGGAGGATCTGGGAATTCTGGTGGACAGCAACCTGTCCATGAGGAAGCAGTGTGACAAGAAGCCAACGGTATCTAGTAGTGTATCACGAAGACCATTTCCAGCAGGTTGTTGGAGATGAGNAATCTCTATCTACATGAATGACAAGAAAGTAATCCGTAATCAGCATGGATTCGCTAAAGGTAAATCATGCTTGACTAACGTGATTTCCTTCTACAATGAAACAACTACCTGGATGGATGAGGGGAGAGCAGCGGATTTGTCTTGACTTCAGCAAGGCAGAAAGTGTGGACTGGATGAGTGGACAGTGAGGTGGATTTAGATCTGACTGAACAGCAGATTTCAGAGGGAATAGGGTCTAGTTGGAGGCCTGTCACTAACGGTTTCCCCCAAGGTTTAATACTGAGCCCAGTGTTGTTTAACTTCCTCATCAGTAACTCGGACAAAGAGATAGTGTCTTCTCAGCAAAATCACTGATGACACATGTTGGAGATTTTCAGAGTTATAGGATTTTTGGAGGTCAATAAGCCCCTGCACAACTCAGCTTTTGATGAGAGGACAAACGCTGCAGCCTAGCCTTTCTCATGGGAAAAGAATGCACAAGATATGCTAGGACAATTCGACCTGGCTGTTCTCATGAGAAAGCATGCAAGGGAAGATGATCTGAGCTTGATGCAAGGAGGAGAAAAGTTAAACAAAAGCTGAAAACAAGTCCAGAAACCCCACATGGAATAGGCCAACCTCAACCTGTATCATTATGAAGAGACGTAGCCAATTAGAGTGTACAGAAGTGTGCTCATAAGTCTAATTAGCCAATAATAATAGTGTAAGAACTGTCTGCCAATAGTGATAGAATTAAAAGCACGTGAACAAGTTAGAAATAGTATAAAAGTAAGTCTGATGCTCTCAATAAACGGCTTCACTTGGATCATATTGGTTGTGTTGTGAAGAACCGTGGAGAAGAAAATCCTCTACAGACACAAAACTGGGATGAATGGTCAATACCCCAGAGGGCTGCACAGTCCTTCAGAAGGACCCTGACAGGTTAGAGAGATGGGCAGAGATAAACTGTATGAAATTCAAAGATAAATGCAGAGTCCTGCAACTGGGTAGGAATAACTGCTTGCACCAGTATAGGCTGGGGGCTAAACTGCTGGAAGACAGCTCTGAGGAGGATCTGGGAATTCTGGTGGACAGCAACCTGTCCATGAGGAAGCAGTGTGACAAGAAGCCAACGGTATCTAGTAGTGTATCACGAAGACCATTTCCAGCAGGTTGTTGGAGATGAGTCCTGCTCCTCTACTCAGCCCTGGAGCCTCATCTGGAGTGCTGCATCCAGTTCTGGGCTTGTCAGTATGAGAGACATGGATCTCTTGGAGTAGGTTGAGCTGAGGGCTACAAATGTGATTAGGGGACAGGAACGTCTTTTTTACAAGGACAGGCTGACAAGAGTTGGGCCTGTTCAGCCTTGAGAAGAGATGACTAAGAGGGTACCTCAATGTGTATGAGTATTTGAAGGGAGAGTGTCAAAGAGATGGAACCAGGATGGAACCAGCAAGACAGGGAAGAAAATAGTCCCACCTGAATATGCAGAGAACTGCTTTACTGTGCAGATAACTATGCACAGAAACAGACTGCACAGAGAAGTTGTGGAGTCTTCCTCACCAGAGATATTCAAGAACTGCTTGGGTGCAGTCCTGTGCAATGCAGGACCCTGCTGGAGTAGTGAGATTGGACCAGATGAACCATTGTGGTCCCTTCCAGCTTTATCCATGCTGCCTGTTCTGTGATTTAAACAATGTGAAATTTGGGCAAATACAAATTAGCTTAAAGACTATCATGCCAGAACTGACAGTATTTTATTTGGCACAAGACTTCTTTTCCTCAATTTGCAATCAATTATGCTACACATTAAAAAAAAAACAAAACAAAAAAAACAAAAAAACAAACTTTAAAAAACAATGGATTGAAAGAGTTTCTAGACAAAAGCCACCAGTTATTAAGGGAAAAAGCAAACACATGATGCTCAAAATTAAAGGTAAAACAATGTGTTGACTCAAATAGGGAGATAGCAAGACCTGAAGCCAAAGAACCTAATAGTCTAAATTACACTTTAAAGGTCAGTGGGTTTAAATTACAAGGTGATTGTGAGCAAACCTTTTCTTTCTCAGTTTTCCTATATATAAAATGCCTGTTCAACACAGTGATGGTGTACACAGTCCTTCTAACTTCTAAGACTGTAAATACCAAGAATTATCACTACTTTTGTATTATGGTTTTGATCTTATTTATATATAAATTTAACTATTTAAACTTTTTTTTTTAACTGTAAGTAGAAAATACAAAGCTTAGAAAGTGTTTATAAGTTGCAGCTAGAAAGATGACCTAAATCCAGTGCCTACCTTTGCAGTGCATTTGCATGTCATGTGAGTATGGAATCTAGCATTTGCCTAGTTGATCTTACGCACCTAGAATTTTTTTTTTAAATAATCCCTGCATAAATATCTGTTTAAGAGAATTTTAAATTCTTTCATTTGTCATTTTTTATTACAATATGAATTGTCTGGCATATGTCCTATACCTAAATAAAAGTAATTCATTAGTTTGTTTTCAGTGTGAAATATTTTGGGGAAAATTGTACAGACAAATGTATCAGGCAAAAAAACTGTTTGCATAGCCAAGTTGACAATGAAGAAGGAAAAGATATGTGTCGGGCAAAAGAGCCCTTGGGCAAAATGACTCAAGCTGGTCATTGCATGAGAGGCAGACAACTTCTCATTTAAGTCTCAATAGAAACCTTTGTATGGACCTTGGCAAGCATGTGAGATGTCATGAAAACAAGCTGAAGGCCCAACCGCTATTATCACACTGAATGTGTATGGCACTACTATAGGAGATTTCTATCTTTTTCTTTTTTTTTTTTGCCTTTGCTAAAAATTGCAACATTTTTTTTCTCCCTTTACTATATTATTATTCCTTTTTTTTTCCTGTTCATAGCTATATATTGTTACATATCACTAAGAAAGAGAGGTGGAGCTCAGCTCTCTTAACCTGGGGATGTCCAGAAATTCTGCATAAGTACTTTTTAATATAAGCCAGCTGCACAGAGGAAGGTTAACATGTCAGCTACAGGTGCACTGTCCAAGCAGAATCTGGAAACGGGCTCTCAATGTGACCAGTACAAAAAAAAAAAAAAAAAAAAAAAAAAAAAAAAAAAAAAAAAAAAAAAAAAAAAAAAAAAAAAATCTACATGTTATAATCCAGATGGAAAGGAGTGCTTCCCAGCAGGGAGAGGGTGAAGTCTAGAATAACAGACAGAAATGACAAAGGGCTTTAGAGGTCAAAGCAAGCTGGCTAATGAAACCCAAGTTTGCATTGTCTGACTGAGGGACTTGTCTGCTTGGGGGACTGATTTTAATCATGGTGGGAAGGGCATAGTGGGGCAACCTGTAGTTCAGTTTACTTCTTCATCATAGAAACACACTCATGACAGCAACCTCTCTTCTGCAAGAGACATCGGAAGTGGAGAATATACTGATGGGGAGAGCAGAAAGCAAGAAACCTCACTTCAGCCCTACTCTCAGGCAGAAGAAATTCAGCTGGTAAAAGGCTCAGCTGTGTATCTATTTAGTAAGATATCGGAAGCTGATTCTTTGCAGCATCTCTTTGCATACTGTCACTTATTCAATCACAGAACTGGAATAAAGTATCAAACATGGCTTTTGTCATCAACCAGTAGAAATATATATTACTTCTAACATCACATCACACCAGGGGAAGGACTCAGTTAGCAAGCTCCCCCTTGACATGGAACCAAAGGAATTACTGCAATCAGCAACTTCCTGTTGTTGGTCTACCATGCTTTTCTCCTGAATGCTGAAAAGCTTCTAGCACACAGTAGTACATGCTACAGAGGCCTCAGAGGATCATTTAAGCTCATTGAGGGGAAAAAACACCTAACAAGTATCAGGCATTATATTCCAATTTGGTAAACTCTTTACAGTGAAAGCATTGATCATTATTTGGAACAGCAATAGGACTAGCAGCAGAATTGCCTTGAGAAACAGGGAATTTTCAGCTGGTCAGCTGTAATTACCAGCGTAAAGTGAACTGGCATGAATATAGCATGAAAAGCTGGGGTCAATATAATAAAATAGAAAAAATATTTTTCCATATTTTAGATAATGTTGCTTCTGTGTTTCTTGCCATTCTCACAACATTTTCAATGGCTGAACCTCTTTTTTACACATCCTTTCCTTCTTCTTTGGCTGGGGAGGAGGGAATATGGTAGCAAAAAACAGAGCATATTTATCTTTTATGGCAGAAAGACTTAAATTAAGTATTTTTGTTAATTATTATCTGTATTGAAATCTGGATTTTTTTAACATCATTTTTATTTCTTGACTTTTAAGCTCCAGATCATATCAGGGCTGACAGATAGCGCCCAGGTAAAAGTGTCATAATTCTTTCAGTGCCATAATTTCCCATGTATTCAGCTTCATATTCAAACAGAAAATAAAAAATATTCACAAGCTGAAGCATTTTTGTGAAGCCGCTGATTAGGCCATAGTTTAAAAATGGAAAGTAAGGGAAAATATGCTTGTTCTCATTCATGGTTGTGCACTGAAGCATTGACTGTGGAGGGCCTTGAGACTGGTTTCAGTGCAATCAAAGGGGCTACACCTGTCTCTGTGCCTCACTCCTGAATCTAGGAAAGGAAGCTAGCTTTTAGCACAGTCGTAACCCAGTGTAAAAGAGAAAAATAATTCACAATATTAGATCATGACTTGCCTTGGCTATGTGCCAGAAAGAGAAAAGCTTTCATTGATGCTGCAGTCCCAGAGATGCTAAGGGTGAGCAAGCTCCAGCAAACAATTCAGACATGTCTTTATGGAACTAACAGAGAATACAGCTTCCATAAAACAAAAGCCATTTTAACTTCAGACACTAATAATTCAAAGGGAAAGCCTTCTAATTATGTTATTCTATCAATGAGAGGACAAACAAGGTTAAATGGTGATAGATGCTGAATTAACAAGCTATTTGCCTGCAGCATTTTTGTGCTGACAAAAAAACCTGTAATTATTCTCCAGTTTCATATAGGGAAACTTTCTTCCTACTTTTCACTCTCAGGTTCTTCCAATTGATTTTATTATTATTCAAATACATCACAAAATGCTTCTGAGCAAGAAAGCAGAGGGCTAAGCCTTACTCTTTTATTGCACCAGAGAGCCACTAAATAGCAAAGGATTTTGATTTAGATTCCTGCATTAAAATTAAATCACACATCCTAAGGGAAAATGATCTGTAATAATGAAGGTCACATACATGGGGATTGAAAGTGCTATTGAATAATGAAGAAAACTATAGTAGCAATGAATGTAAGGGACCACTATGCTTTAATGAAGAGCTACTTCTGAAACAAATTTCTTCCTTCAGTGTTTTTTATTGATAGTCTGAATATTATCAAACAAATTATGTGAGATATGAATATCCCAAAGGACAAATGTATTACATACCACCTTTTGATTTGAGTTGCAACATTTTTTGTCTCTGCTGTAGGAAAGAGTTACATGTAACCACATGTGATTTTTAGTGCAACCTGCAGGTCAGTATGAGTACACTGAGTCTCCAGTGCCCAAAGCTGCAAATGTACTTCCCTTTTTTAAACTCCTATATAGTGACACTCGCCATTGATTGGTGAGATTATATGCAGTTCCAACATTGACATCTTTCTTTTGCTTTCAGGCCCCCCTTAGCAAGTTGTTAATCTCTCTCTGTATTAACTATGCCTGATTTTTGATTTCAGCCTCTATAATTTCAATTTGATCAAGTACATTTTAAAGCGAATATTCATGCTAATTCATTTTTAACATAAAGCTTGCAGCATGGGAAGAATACTTCTTGGACAAAGATCATCAGACTTGGCAGCATCAAAAGTTCTTGTTTGACTGGCCACAAACAGTGAATAAATGACGACTATACAGAACAGGGTCATGCCACATTTTCTAGATGTATGATTTGAGCACAGCTTCTTAACGCACATTGTTCTGTGGCCTTTCAGTATTGCTAAAAAAATGATAAATAATATAGCATTGATTCAACTCTACTATAGCTTTTGAAAGAAGCCTGGTATGTCTGTACACCCTCAAAACCCACAAGAACCATTTCCTATCACTTTGTCAAGTAAGAGCAATTCAGATGAAAAGAAAATTAGTAGGAGCACAAACAAACCATGAGTCAAGATCTTTTTCTGAAAAGTACAGTACTATCAGTACGAGATGAAATCACTAGAGATTTTGTTTTGCATCTGATATTAGTTTTATATGAGAAAGATAAAGATTCTGGGGTGGTAAGGAGGGTGGAGATGAGAATTTATAACCCTAAATCATAGACGAAGAAAGCACTTTTCAGTTACAAAGTCACTAGGGTCATTCAGGCTTGGAAATTGTTCCAGAATTCTGTATTTCACAGAATCACAGAATCACAGAATAACAGAATCACAGAATCACAGAATCAGCTAGGTTGGAAAACAGCTCTGAGATCATCAGGTCCAAACCTTGACCAAACACCACCTTGTCAACTAAACCATGGCACTAAGTGCCACATGCAGTCTTACTTAAATACATCTAGGGACAGTGACTCCACCACCTGTCTGTGGGCAGCCCATTCCAATAGCAAATCACTCTTTCCATGAAGAAATTCTTCCTAATGTTGAACCTAGATCTTCCCGGGCACAGCATAAGACTATATCCTCTCATCCTGTCACTAGTTGCCTGGAAAAAGGAATCAATCCCCCCCGGCTACAATTTCCTTTCAGACAGTTGTAGAGTGACAAGGACTCCCTGAGCCTCCTGATCTCCACGTTAAACAACTCCAGCTCCCTCAGCAGTCCTCACAGGACTTGTACTCCAGACCATTCACTGCCCTTCTTTGGACATGATCCAGCACCTCAACATCCTTCCTAAATTGAGGGACTCAGAACTGGACACAAGGTGCAGCCTAACCAGCGCCAAGTACAGGAGAAGAATCACTCCCACAAACATGCTGGCCACACTATTCCTGGTACACGCCAGGATGCCATTGGCCTTCTTGGCCACCTGGGCACACTGCTGCCTCATGTTAATCCTGCTGTCAACTAGATCCTCCAAGTCCCTTTCTGCCTGGCTGCTCTCCAGCCACCCTGTCCCCAGCCTGTAGTGCTACATAGGGTTGTTGTGGCCAAAGTGCAAAACACAGCACTTGGTCTTGTTGAACCTCATACTGTTGGATTCAGCCCATCTATCAAACTTGTCCAGGTCCCTCTGCAGAGTCCTCCTACCTTCCAGCAGATCAATACTTCCCTCCAACTCAGTAGCGTTTGCAAATCTGCTAATGGTAGACTCAATCCCTTCATCCAGATCATCATTTTATAGGACTGGATTCAACACTGATCCCTGGAGGACACTACTAGTGACTGGACGCCACCTAGATGCAGTGCCACCATTCACCACCACTCTCTGGGCCCGGCCATCCAGCCAGTTCTTAACCCAGTGAAGAGTGCATCTGTCCAAATCATGGGCTGCCAGCTTTTCCAGGAGTATGCTGTGCGGGATGGTGTTAAAGGCTTTGCTGGAGTCCAGGTAGACCACATCCACAGCCTTCCTCTCATCTGACAGATGGGTCACCTGGTCATAAAAGATCAACTTGGTCAGGCAGGACCTATCCCTCTATCAAGACTTAGATTTGGTTTTGCAAAATATTTTCCATTACCACCATGATGCTATCATACTGAAGAAGGAAAAAGGTAATCCAACTATGCCAAGGACAGAATTCCTCAACAGGGGTGGGGACAGAAGGCTCCATTGTCTTTTGGCTGGAGAGCTAATAGACCTCAATAGCAGGCTGAATGTTGAGCAGGCAGGGGTTGGAGT
Source organism: Neodrepanis coruscans (assembly GCA_013400695.1). Taxonomy (NCBI): domain Eukaryota; kingdom Metazoa; phylum Chordata; class Aves; order Passeriformes; family Philepittidae; genus Neodrepanis; species Neodrepanis coruscans. Next base: position 124 of record VYZS01003291.1, on the reverse strand, counting down.
ATGCCTGCCTTCTCCCCCCTCCCTCCCTGCTCTCTCTGGACAATGGAAGGACTGTTAGGGACCAGCCAGTCTCACTGGTGCTGCTGCCTCATCGGTCCAGTTCCCGTGTCCAGGTGGACTCTGC
>VYZS01003290.1:5138-29512 GCA_013400695.1 Neodrepanis coruscans | reverse complement strand
CAGCCTGATTCCAGCACGCAGCATAAGGAATTAAAAGGTACATGTTTAATTAAGATGTCATGTGATCCTAAACTGTATGCTTTCAGGGAAAAAAAGGTACTGTATTTATTCCACTTGCTAGCTGTTAAATACTAAACTTGCACTCTTGCCAATGGGTAAAAGAAAAGAAAGAAGGAAGGGAGGAAAGAAAAGGAAGGAGAGAAAGGAGGGAAGAAAGAAGGAAGGAAGGAAGGGAGGAAGAAAGGAAGAAAGGAAGGAAGGAAGGAAGGAAGGAAGGAAGGAAGGACTGAGTTAGTCTGACAGGCTGAGCATCAAGGTAACTGGTATTACATATATAATGCAATTCTTTGTTGACAGAAACACACATTAACTGTTCCATCCTTTTGGCAGAATTGGCAAGAGGCTAACAGGTCTGCAGCTCCTTGTGTTGAGAGTAATAAAAAAATTCCAGACCATTGTTTATTAAAAGAAAGAAGCTTTCTCCATGAGATAGACTTGAAATGAGTCAGTATGATATGGGTCTGAATATGGCTTAACATGACATAAAAAAGGACTGTACACATCTGTGAATGGCAAATTCAGCAGTAGATTAGCCTAGGATAATGGTTACAGGTGACATTCATCAGAATCAAGCTGTCTTTTGTTTGCTTTTGATAAACCAATATATGACAAGCTTTATCTATATGCATATAGCATCCATAAACCAATGGACACAAGCAATTTCACACGGCAATTTAACCAGTGCTTGACAGCAGATTGGATTGCAGTACTTCATAGGTTTGATATGCTCACAACAGATTGTCACATTCCTGGCATTTCTCTAGACAGTGTTTATACTGTTTATAAACAGCAACAAAATATCAGAACATGTAACAAACATTTCCTTATAGGCCATTTGGGATTACTCCAGATTTGGCACTGTTTTTTTAATAACTTTATTAATCCATCTTAGGTTTTGAGCTGTTATGCAAAATAAAAATCTATATAACCTATGCAAAACAAACATTAAAAAGTGTACATTCAAAATTATAGCCAAGGAAAACCTTGACTAAATAGAACAACTGTACCAACATTCAAACTCCAACTCGCTATTGTCCTGGACAATCTGTTCTAGCTGACCTCGCTTAAGCAGACAAGTTGGACTAGATAGTTCCAAAAGGACCCTTCCAACTGAAATAACTCCAGGATCTGGTGATTTTGACCTCTGAACAGGTAAATCATCTCAATTCACTGCATCCAACAGAACCTGAAGACAAAGTGACTTGGGTATATACACATAAACTTGTTTGGGGAATCTAACTTTCCCTCTAATCGCAGCACAATGTCACTGGGCCCTTTGCAACGCAGGTGCCATGTCAGTACAGCTGACAGGACTGGGATTACATTGACAGCTTGTCTCAAACACATGGCACACTGACAAAAGATACACATTTCCTCAAGGGTATCACTTTTCGCCATTTCACAAAACAGAACAAAACCTCAAATTCCCTGCAGGAAAGATTTGAATTTTTTAGTCAGTTACCAAGAAGCAATATTTTTGTCTGTAGAACTTAGAAGCATCTCTTAGCAAACCAGTAGGCAGGAACTCCTGATGCTTCAAGCAGAGGTACTGGGGAGCAGGGTAAGCAGCCTAATGGGTTGAAGGTTGAAGGTTGAAAACTTCTGTGGGACAGTTCACATTCTGACATGATTTTTTGATTCCTTTGTTGTTTTTTATTTGACTTTGGGCTGTTTTGTTTTTCATGATTTTCAGACAGGCTAAAAGACTACAATAAAGACTAAAGGAGGACTAACATCCAGAGCAGACTGCAGCCACTTAAAAACAGAGCACCTCATTTTCAGCAACAACACAGCTATCAAATATAAGCACTCACATATTAGATTATGTGAGACAGTAGCTGTAGTTAATAATATGCCATCATGAGTCCCCAAAGTTTTACCTGAGGCCACCATTTCCTGTTGATTGCTGCATAACAAGTTTGCCTATAGTAAGTATTTTGGGGCTTAGGAACATACCTTAATGAAACCTCAGGGGAAGAAAGACTGTGTTTAGTCATGTTTTTTCTTAAGGAGTCATGTCTTTAATGCACCTTCTTAAAAAGGTTCTTGGATTAATCCACATGTCCATGTTTCAGACCAAAAACACTTATTAACATCCTAGTTTCACATTTCTAAGCGTAGGGTTTTGGTTCACTGGTAACAAAATTAATTAAAAGATACAGGGTTCTCATAACTGATTCCTCTGAGCAGCAAGCATTCACCTGGATGCACACAGAAGGACAGGGAGACTTCTCCTGTACAAGTTCAGTGCTGGTCAGCACTAGGATCTGAAGAATCAGATAAACACTTCACAGGGTGGACAGATCCTTGCTGGGTGAAAGGATTAAAATCAATTCCTGAACGCAGTAAGGATTTGAAGAGAATCCAGCCTAAATTAACAGGAGAATGGTGGAGCTGGGTTCTCGTATCTTTGCTGAAAGAGCCAGGTATTTCCCTCCATTGTGCATTCTACAATAGCAAGGATAAAGTTCAGTGTCAAGGATGAAGTTCTGACTGGACCCCGTCAGACTTTCAACCTGTTCAATTAACTATATCAAATCAAACAATTTCCACTGGAGCACTAGGGGGCACTTCTTTTTTAGTGAAGGCTATTCCCTTGGCAAACCCTGACTAGTGCAGGGCAGCTGCTTTAACACTTGAGCTTTTTTTTTAAAAAAAAAACAACAAAACAAAACGCAAAATGAAACAAAACACAAAAGAAAAGGAGCTTTGGATTTTATTTTTCTTGTCATACGGGGGAGATGGAAGAAATCCTTTCTCCCCCAGTCACTTTGCTCTCTGCAAAAGGCTCAGCTGGCTGGGCTGGTATTTCCACAAACAGAATCATTTTCAAAGCGGAACATGACAAACGAGGAGCTGACAAGCTCGTTAGCAGAACGGGAAAGCCGGGGACGAGAACTGCAGGTCTGCGCCCTTCGGAGCGCAGTGGTCACCGATTGCATGGGATGGCACCAACCCCACAATTCCCGGGATCCAGCCTCCGGCAGCGGGGCCGGCGCGGCGGTACCCGGAGTGCCGGTGCCCCCTGGAGGCAACGCGCGCTGCTGCAGCCGCGGGGCCGGGCGGGCTCTGCCAGGGACGAGAGGAAACCCCAGCGAAACAATGGTATCCCCAGGCCTTTCCAGCCACCAGCCCGGAGCTACTGAAGTGCTGAGGTACTGCAGGAAAGTCCTGAGGGCTGCAGGCGGCTGTTTGCCCAACCGCAGAGGCGAATTCGGGAGGGGTCAGCTGCAGGGGCTGAGCCCAGTCCCAGCAGAGGGTCTGGGTAGTGGGACCAGAATACAGCTGAAAACATAGGGCTGTGACAGATGTGGTTAATCCATGTTTTAGAGTTTTGCTGCCAGAGTGGAGTTGTTGTCTGCATACATATTAAAAACCAGAGACAATGAAGAAGCTGGAATCAGTGTAACGTCTGGCTTGGGAAAAGTCACAGGGGATCAAGCAACGGCAAGACTCAGGTGAAAGAATGACCACAATGTATTGCAGACAGACCAGATGAGAGAGATAAAATATGTACTTAGAATCATAGAATCATTAAGGCTGAAAAAGACCTCCAAGAACATGAAATCCAATCTTTGATTGAACACCACCCTGTCANCGGGGGAGATGGAAGAAATCCTTTCTCCCCCAGTCACTTTGCTCTCTGCAAAAGGCTCAGCTGGCTGGGCTGGTATTTCCACAAACAGAATCATTTTCAAAGCGGAACATGACAAACGAGGAGCTGACAAGCTCGTTAGCAGAACGGGAAAGCCGGGGACGAGAACTGCAGGTCTGCGCCCTTCGGAGCGCAGTGGTCACCGATTGCATGGGATGGCACCAACCCCACAATTCCCGGGATCCAGCCTCCGGCAGCGGGGCCGGCGCGGCGGTACCCGGAGTGCCGGTGCCCCCTGGAGGCAACGCGCGCTGCTGCAGCCGCGGGGCCGGGCGGGCTCTGCCAGGGACGAGAGGAAACCCCAGCTTTCCCAATGGTATCCCCAGGCCTTTCCAGCCACCAGCCCGGAGCTACTGAAGTGCTGAGGTACTGCAGGAAAGTCCTGAGGGCTGCAGGCGGCTGTTTGCCCAACCGCAGAGGCGAATTCGGGAGGGGTCAGCTGCAGGGGCTGAGCCCAGTCCCAGCAGAGGGTCTGGGTAGTGGGACCAGAATACAGCTGAAAACATAGGGCTGTGACAGATGTGGTTAATCCATGTTTTAGAGTTTTGCTGCCAGAGTGGAGTTGTTGTCTGCATACATATTAAAAACCAGAGACAATGAAGAAGCTGGAATCAGTGTAACGTCTGGCTTGGGAAAAGTCACAGGGGATCAAGCAACGGCAAGACTCAGGTGAAAGAATGACCACAATGTATTGCAGACAGACCAGATGAGAGAGATAAAATATGTACTTAGAATCATAGAATCATTAAGGCTGAAAAAGACCTCCAAGAACATGAAATCCAATCTTTGATTGAACACCACCCTGTCAACTAAACCATAGCACTAAGAGCCATGTCCAGTCCTTTCACCTCCAGGGATGGTGACTTCACCACCTTCCTGGGCCTTCCAATGCCTGACCACTCTTTCAGTGAAGAAGTTCTTCCTGATGTCCAAAACAGGTCAAACTCTCAGCTGTAGTTTCATACAGGTTCAGATTTCAGGAGAGCTTCCTTCTGCATTTCATCGTGAGGTTAGCTGTGTTATTAGACTGAGGAACCCTGCCAAAGAATTATAAGATTACACTAAGACTAAATCTCCATATCATGAATAGCACACACTGGCAAGTAAAAAGCTGAAATAAAAAGAATCAGCTCTAGCTGCTCAATGGTATCACAAACACACACGCCGCAACTAGCAAATTAATTCACTTTTTGGAGTGAAGAACTGTAAGGTGCTCTAACAACTCCTCCACTTAATCACTCTAGTTTTTCTCATCTGTCTTCCTTACCTACAACCGAGCCAAAAAATTGACTCTGTAGCTACACAGTAGAGGTGACAAATACTCCTTCCCAAACAATAACACAAGTAACCTGAAAGAAGACGCTGCGATATCTTCCATTTTTCTCCTGGTTCCCACCAGAATGGGAACCAATGGCAACCAGTGCAGCAGGAAAGCCTGACTTGATGGGAGATGAGAGCTCAGCAGTACTAACCATCGGTTTAACCAAGCTGGAAAAATAAGTTCCGGACTCCACAGATACAACAAAAAATTTTAAAAAAGCAACACAGAATAATAGCCTATGAGACTTCGGTCAGGGCACCACACTTGGAAGCAACGCAATTTGTATGAAGGCTTAAATATTCAATGGCCAGTTCTAAACTAAGGACACTGTCCTTGGAGTGGAAGGACTTCAGATCACTATGCACCATATTGAAGTAGTTCATCAGTATGAATCAAGTGGGGAAAAAAAAAAAATAAAATAAAGAAGTGCCATCAGGATTAACCATATTGCATTCAATGGCTTCAGGCTATTCCTTGAAGGTCTTCAAAGTTACAACAGTGTTTCACCTTGCCCAGCTTCTGGATGAAGGGATCCCACAGCTTAGTGATTGATCAAAGTAAGAAAAATGCAGTAACTAACAGTTAATGATGGATCCAAAAATGTGTAGAAAACAAACAACCTAAGAAATAAAATGAGAGGGTAGATCTTTGATACTGGGCAAAATGTTAGAACTTATAATAAAGTAATCAACCCCTCTGTAAAGCAGCCAAAGAAACAACAGTTGATAAAAAACATGCTTCATAAATGTCATGCGAAGGGTCACAAAACAAAAGGTGGACAAAAGAAATGTGGTCAACATAAAAGGAGTGTTTTCATAACATCTTCTCTTTGCTATATTAATTCCATTAAATTAATCTGTTTGGAGGCAACCGTTGCCTCACCACTGATTACTTCAGCAATTTACTCTCTTACTCTGGGTTTTACAAATCCCACTTAAGCTGAGTCACCTAAGATAGATAGGTAAGCACCAAAGGCTAAATCAGTAGCTCATAAGCTTTTTGGCTCTGTCAGTGGGTCACAATCAGTGTTCAGTTCTTCTTGCAGATACACTGTACAGCCTTATCAGCAAACCAGGAAATAACACGAAGCTTTACAATATGGATTGAGAATTCCTGAAATAGGCTTTGCTAAGACATTTGATACAGTTTTCCATATCTTACCCCAATTCACATTTTTAGATCCCTCCTGAGTAAGAAACAGAAATTGATTTTGAAACTGGCTGCCATGGTGAGAGGTTCTGGCAGTGCATTTTACATGGTATTGATGTGAATCAGTGTTCTGTAGAGAATAGAGTGGATCAGGTTTACAAAGACAAGATCTTTTCAAGGAGAACAGTAAAACATGATATGACCTCTAGTTAGGAAAAGATTACTAAAACAAACAGAACAAGATTAAATTAAAAATGAAAAAAAATCTGTTAGAGGGAAGGAATAATCCAATTATCATTGTATGCATAATTATGAAACATTAATTTCCCAACATCTGACAGCATATGAGGAGTAAGTAGTAAGAAGCAAGCAAACACTGCTTCAAATTAAAAGCAATAAACCTTTTTCTTCTGTTCCCTAAATACTCATACTTTAAGAGTGCAGAAGAACTCATCTAAGCTGACAGTGAAATTCAAATCTGAAGCCAAAGGACAAAAATGATATTTTTCTGTTCAAAGATGATTTGGATTCTGTGTCCTGCATTAGGCAACAGCAAATCTGGCTACCATGGCTCTTACTGAATTCTTATATGGGACAGACGAAAGAAAAAGAGGCAGCTACAGCACAATTCACTCCTGAGTATGCTGTAGAGCAATTGTTTACTGAGACTGTGAGAGACCTTCCCAGGCAGTTAGAAGTGGAGAGAACCTATCAATGAAAAGCTACCAGACCCAAGAAATACCCAGTAAAACAAAACAGTGTAAGACATTCATCAGCTACTTGCACAGCTCACAGATCTCACAGCTGATAATGGAGCAGGTATGTGGAAACTTCATTCTAAATTTAATAGATACAGAATTTAAGATGCCATTGGCAAGCAAGTCAAAAAATGCTTCAATCATCCTTTATCAACTTCCCTTTCCTATCAAACAAAACAGATGATATTACCACTTCTTCCACACAGGATTTTATGTAGCAAATAATAGCATCAGGCACTCCCCACTAGTTTGTACACAGAGGAGAAAATAGCTCCATGTTGTTACTAATTGAAAAACTCCACAGATTATTTTTCACAGAAAAAACAATTGATCAGAAAATAATCAACTAGGTTAATACTTAAATTACAACTCCCATGAAGTGTTTGAGTGCCTTCTTGACTGCAGATGACCCTTTCTGGTCAAATCAGACCCCTCATGAGCCTTATAGTTCTGTCTTCTGTTGTGGAATTTTGCCATGTATTGCATGAGCTATAATCTGACTGAAAAGCCAGTCCCAGAAACTATTGCTGAGACATGAGAAAAGATTACATTCATACAAAATTTTCTATATCAGTAGGAGCTTGAATAATGAAAAGGAGGTTTTCACTTTTTATCAACTTCCTTCAATTCTACAGTATATAGACACATTAATACATTTCTGATATTATTTTCCACGCAAAAAGAACAGTTGCTACACATTATGCAAACAGGAGCTTTATCCCAATGCCTGTCATTCTTTGATGTGTTCCATGTTAAAAATTTGAGTGCAGCCAAGTATGAAACAGGGAAAACTCTCTAATCCTTCATATTTTCCAACATGAGCATCCCAGCTTCACAAATAATGCTGCAAATAGTTCTGACCTTATCCAGGCAGCAGAATAAAAGCTCTCTCCAGGGTGATGCAGTGACTCTATTTTTTTAAACAGCAAGTGGATGTAGTCAGGATTGATCTGACAGCCCACCAACCAACCCTGCTGTTAAGACCTCACATAAAAAGCACAGAAAAGTGGCATAAATAAGGACTGAGGGTAAGGCTGGCTTAAGCTTTGTACCATACAGAAGGAAAAGGCTTCACAGAGATGGCTGGAGATGAAAGTTGCTTCTGCTATCCACTGTGAGACGAATGCTGCTTGGCAAAAGACATGTATTGAACTGAAGAGCACTGTCAGATGCAAGACAAGGAAAATAATGAATACTTTATTGGAAATACTTTCCATTTGGATAAAATGAAGGTGCTTTCTCAGATACATGACAGTGCTGAAGAATGTGCAAAACCAATCAAAGCAAAACTTTAACAATGCTTTAAAGGAGGCTTGAGTACTTCCTACAACACCTTGCCCTAATCCAAGACCTTCTTTGCTTGGTACCAGTCCTACACCTGACCACAAAGATTCCTATACCAATAACAACCTAGAGGGTAGGTTGTGACCATTTAATAAGGGAGAATAAAACAATGTCAAATAAAATAATCTAAGAAAAGGTGCCAGTTTGTGTAGTCTTCTACACTATAACTACAGTAAAATTTATGAGAAAACTCTCAAGGGACAGGTGTCAGATAACAGATGAGGAACACCTACAGAGGCCATGCTACAGAAGACCTCATTTTGCTTCTTGCATCAGGCCTCACATTAGGTGTGTTATATCACTGGCACTAGAGATATTTTGGGTCAGTGTGATACATATCAGTAATGGAAGCATGAATGATAACAATGTTGGAATCATTTGCCAAGGGAAGGATCAGGAAGTGAGCAGAAATTGTTCCAAATGAAACAGAACTGTTAACAGAAGACTCAGCTGACTTAAAAAACATCTTTTATACACATATCAAAACACACTTAACAATACTGGAACCTGTATCTCTATTGTACAGATAGCAAAACATATAGCAAAGGATGAACACGACCAGGAGGTCACAACGCTCCACATCCCCTGCACATCCTTTATCCGCAAGTCACTCCACCGGTTGCACCCCAAAACTCATCTGAGTTCCATGAAACAAAGAGCTGAATTAAATTATATAATTATATAATTTATGAAAATTGGAACGATATCTAGTAACACTTTGATTTAAAAAACCCCACCTTCCTCTGAATGAGTCAAGATGTCTCCAAATTCCAGTGTAGTGCCTTGAACCACAAGACCATCCCTTCACCAACATGCTAAATAATGAGCATTTCATCTGATATGATAAACTCTAGCATCTACAAAGATATTACTGAAGTGAAAACAATTAATCAATACAGATTTTATACAAATTTCATAGAAATATGTCAATAAAGCTGATTTCATACAAGCATCTTCAGAAGTTATAGAATTAGCCAGATTTTAAGACTATTTGCAGTACATTTTCAGTAGCAGTTCATATTTCATTTTCTAAGGTGCTGTTTGGTATTTAATGAATATTCAGAAGTTCTGGTCCCTTGTAAAAATAAAATGAGGTTTCCTTGAGTCCTGTTCCTCTCCTTCCTAAAAGTTTAATTTAAATAGGCTTGAGTCTTTTCAAGTACCTCCTATCAAATTCTTTCAATTGGACTGAGGTACCTCTTGGGTATTACTCTGACAGAATGAGGTTTGTTTAATGATCACAGCATTAAAACGTCATTCTCTGAAGACATATATTAGCATACTGAGGAACATGGCTGAACAAACGCTGAAGTAGGCCTTCCTGCCTGCCTGCCTTCCTTCCTTCCTCCCTTCCTTTTTTCCTTCCTCCCTGCCTTCCTTCTTTCCTGCCGCTGTCATTTTTGCTTCTTCGTTTTCATTGTCTTATTTTTCCCAACCCTGCTAATTCCTCTCAAATGCCCTTAGATCTTGATCGTTTAAATTCTTTTGGTTCTATCTCTGAGTACAACACCACGAAAAATATTTCTATTGCTGAATAACTCAACCAAAGATTCCACTCCCAGAATCCAAGGATGTTGGAAAAATCCTGATTTCTTATTAGACCTTTCCATATTTAATTCTCCCTAACTGGCTGCAAAATGCATTTCATTGGTTCTGAGATACTCAGTAGGTACTCAGTAAATCACAGGACCACAGAAGAATTCAGACTGGAAGGGACCCCAGCAGATTTCTGGCCCAACCTCCTGCTTAAAACAAGGTCAGCTATGAAATCAGACCAGGTTTCTCAAGGTTTTATCTAGCTAGGGCTTGAAACCTTCTCAGGACAGAAACTAAGCAACCTGCTCCAATGCTCAACTGTCATCATGGGAAGAAGTTTCTCCTTATGTTCAGCCTCAGCCTCTTGCTTCAGCTCAAGTCTGATACCCCGCATACACCAGTGCGAAGGGTCAGGCTCCATATTTTTGACAACCTTCTTCTACACACTGGGGACTGCTGCTAGTCCCCATCCTACCCTGACAAGTTGTCTTTTCCTTGGACTGAACAAGCTCAGCTCCCTCAATCCACTGGTCACAGGACAAATGTTCCAGCCCTGAGCATCGCAGTGGCCTTCACCCTAACTTGCACTGTAGATCCAAGGACTGTAGTCTATAAGGTACAGGGTAAAAGGGAATAATGACTATCCTTGATGAGGTGATTCTGTTCCTGTCAACTGTGCCCATGATTCTGTTAGCATTCCTTGCTGCCAAGGCACAACACTGGTTTATTTCATCTTCCTGACTATCAAGACCACAGGTCCTCTTCACCAAAGCTACTTTCCAGCCAGTCAGCCCCAGGTTGAGAGGGGTGCAAGTGGTTCAGTGTTCCCAGCTGCAGAACTTGATTGTAAGGTTTCTGTTGACACATTTCTCCAGCCTGTGTCTGGTCCCTATGCCTAGATCCCTATGGACATCTCTACTCTTAAGTCTATAGAATGTTACCTCCAATTTGCTGTTATCTGCAAATCCGATGAGATTACACTCTGTCCCATGACATCCTCAGGATCACTGTGAATATGTTTTTTTCTTATTAGGTAGATTTCCAGATTAAGTATTTTTGTCTTATACATCTGCAGCTGCTCTTCATCAAAAGTAAAAGGTATAAAAATCCCCACAAAGAAAAGGTCATTTTGGGTTGCATTTTTGTCCTCAGCTCAAAAAAACTGTAATCAGCAAGTAATAGTCTCAAATAAATGTCACATTTTCCAACACCTATGGTTAGCAATCATGAAATACATTTGCTCAAAATGTTCTTCCCGCCTTACGACCACGCCTTAGATTTTATCTTCAAATAAAGTCTAAATATTCTTTTCCTGTCACTTTTTGGAAGTTCTTTACCATCATATTTTTTCACAACAAAACAGTTTCTAAAGTCATATTAATTCCTGAGAAATTTTCAACAATCAAATCAGTTTTCGATAGCCATATCTGGTAGTTACACTACCTTTGCTTCATCTTCATATTAGTTTCCATGTTCAAATCCACTGTTCTATTTCTTTATTAGATTTCAAATAATCGGAGTCATGGGGGCTGATAGCACTGGAAATATCCTCCTGAGTAAATGATTTCACTCACAATACTATCACAATATACTTTTATAAAATCTGTACAAACATTGGTCATGTTTCTTGTTTGGTAGTTGCTGAATTGAAGTTTTCTTTCCTGGAGATTTTTCTTCTAACACTCATACCAATACTTTCCTTATACCTCTTTTGTGTAAAGTAAAAAGATTGATCTCAATTTTTCTTCTTCATAGAGGTATATAAAAGTTCAAAGTTTTGCACATCTGCAGGAAAACTACAAGGTTTCCATCTATGTTTATGTTGAAATGAAAACAACTTCTTCCTTAATTCTAGAAATATACAATATGATAGTAAAACAGTATTAGAAAATATTTGCAAATAGCTTCAATTTTTTCTGGTAGTGCTCTGGATGCAGTCAGCTCTGTACATATGAGTGGAGACACGGACTACATTCCTACAGACTGCACTCAGCAGATGGTGACTGAGAGGAAATGGGCACAATGGTTATGTACTAGATCTCAATGCTAACCAAAGCAATACAAACCAGCTCCCACATATAAGTGTGTATTTGTACTCATGGCTACATAGTAAACAAATATTGGTAGTTCAGTTTGCCATGTTTGCAATCATTCAAATGCTATCAGAAAGAAAATAGCAACAGAATCAAGATGAAATCAGAAACACTACAAGGACACATATATGAGCACACACTGACTGAAACACACATTAACTAACAATGTATTACTGTTAAGTCTGACATTTGTATGTGAAACTCAAATCGGCTTAACATCAGATCTCCGAATTTCAATTCCCAGTTTTGTATACCACCACTTCAGAGAACAAATTAGTGTTCCACATTCAACTTTTTGCGGATTAATTACTGCCTAGTATAAGTAAAAGTGCTATTTAACTCCCAAGTAATATTTGCTACACTGATGTCAGTTCAAAATGGTCAGCTAAAAGACAACTACAGCAAACTGAACAGGAGTTGACAAGTGAAGCAGACCAACAAAATCAACATTAACTTCTAAAGAAAACAGGAAAATAAAATAAAATATATTCTTTTAAGAGGAGATACCAAGTTTTGAAGATTTGGAGGTCCTGTGTACATCTGGGGACAAATCATGATAGAACAAACAAGTATTTTTTAGACTGGACAAGCAGAGTATGTGCAACTGGGAAGGAAGTGCACTATCTAGTGCAGGAAATCTTGAAGGTGCAGGAGCAGGTTGTCTCGATACACTGAAGACAAGCCAACAGGGAAGACAACCAGCCTGGATAGGCAAAGAGCTTTTGAAGGAACTAAGGGGAAAAAAAAAGGGTGTATGACCTTTGGAAAGAGGGGGAGGTAACCCACAAAGTGTTTAAGGGTGTTGCTAGGTCATGTAGCTAAAAAAACGTAGAGACGCAAAAGCCCAGTTAGAACTTAAACTGGCCGCTTCTGTGAAGGATAGTATTTTTATAAATATTTTATAAATACATTAATAACAAAAAGAGGGGCAAGGACAACCTTCACTCTTGGTTGGATGCAGAGGGGAACATAGTAACTAAAGATAAGAAAAAAGGCAGAGGTACTTAACACCTTCTCTGCCTCAATTTTCAACAGTAAGACAGGTTGTCTTCAGAACAACTGACCTCCTGAGCTGGTAGATGGGGTCAGGGACCAGTACAGAACCCCTGTAATCCAGGAGGAAGCAGTTTGAGACCTGCTGAGCCACTTGGATCCTCATAAGTCTATGGGACCAGAGGAGATCCATCCTAGGGTGATGAGAGAGCTGGCAGATGAGCTTGTAAAGCCACTCTCCATCATTTATCATCAGTCTTGGCTCACTGGAGAGGTCCCAGATGACTGGAAGCTGGCCAGTGTGACACCCATCCACAAGAAGAGCAGGAAGGAAGATCTAGGAAATTACAGGCCTCCCAGCCTCATTACAGAAGCAATTTTTTCCTCCCAGCATGATTACGGAACAGATCATCTTGAGTGCAATCACACAGCACCTACATGATGGGCAAGGGATCTGACCCAGCCAGCATGGATTTAGGAGAGGCAGGTCCTGCCTGACCAGCCTGATCTCCTTTTATGACCAGGTTACCTGCCTGGTGGATGAGGGGATGGCTGTGGATGTGTCTACCTGGACTTCAGCAAAGCCTTCAACACTGCCTCCCATAGCAAACTCCTGGAAAAGCTGGCAGCCCACAGCTTGGGACAGGTGAACCCATCACTGGGTTAAGAACTAGCTGGGTGGCCGGGCCCAGAGGGTGGTGGTGAATGGTGCTGCATCCACTTGGTGACTGGTCACTAGTGGTGTCCCCCAAGGGTCAGTGCTGGGCCCAGTCCTGTTTAATATCTTTATGATATTTATGATATCTCTGATGATATCTAGATATCTGTGATGTCTATAATATCTATGATGATCTGGATGAGGGAGTTGAGTCTACCATTAGCAAGTTTGCAGATGACACCAAGTTGGGAGCAAGTGTTGATCTGCTACATGGCAGAAGGGCTCTGCAGAGGGACCTGTACAGGCTGGATAGAAGAGCAGAATCCAAAAATACAAGATGTAACAAGTGGTGAGTCCTATGCTTTGGCCACAACAATGAAGAAGAGTGTGAACTCAAAGTGAATAACCTCAACGCAAAAAAAAAAATTACATAAATTACAGTTTTCCTCATAGGATGTTTCTTAATATCTGGGTTTTCAGGTTTTTTATTTATTTGGAATGAATGGGGTGGAGCCTTTACCTACAGAGACTGACTTCTTTCCATGTTATATTGACCCTGAATTATCTGAAACTTATGTTTGAGAGAGATGGGAAATCACATACCACATCCCATGAAAAGTGGAATATTCCCCCAGCTTTAAACCTCGCAACTCTCTACTGTACAATCAACAAAAAGCCCTCAGTGCACAGTCACAATCTATTAACAGCAAAGCAAAACAATTTGCCACATTTTAAGTAAGTAAAATATTTCTGATAGTGCATACTTTACCAGTTATGTCATGCTGTTTGAATGACTCACTGTAGATTTGATACTGATTAGGGCAATGTTTCTTCAGCCATTTGCAGACATCCTGCTGGGTCCATAATGCCACAGGCTTGGTCAGCTTCACAGTCCCGGACTAGAAACACAGAATGAAGAACAGAATTGATGTTTAGTCTACACATCATTTTCAGAAATATATGACATCCAAATATGATATTAAAATAATAAATCCAAGATACGAGCTGCTCTGACTGATAGATATCCAATAATCACCATCACGTTACACAAGACTCAGTTATTCAATCACATCACCCAGGAATCACACACAGTGAAAGGTTCTTTAGCATTATTTTGCATTGCATACATGTTCCTTGCTTCACAGAAACATACTGCACCATGTCTTACTTGAACAACAGTTTAAAGAGTGACCAGCTGATGACAGTCGAAGGTCAATAGATGCACACTTTGAAGTGTGCACACTTCAAATTCACAGCAAGGATGTCCATTTGTGTCCCAGTTTGGATATAACTATGTAAGACTAGAAACATCCTGAGGCCAGGCATAGTTCTCAGCTACAATTAGGAACAATTACAACAAAGGCCTTTAGTGCAAACTAGCCTAAAGACTGGTTCTGCCTGGGAAAAAGAGACTACACACAAGAGAGGTAGAGTTAGTGATATTGGTCCATCCTGAGCATTTCAGCTGACATCAGTTCTAATTTGAGTGATATTTACAAGCAGTTTTTCCACTTCCTTTTTACCTTTAACCCTCTTACAATCATCTTTATATGAAATAAGTAGGACTCCCGCTTAAAACAGTTGCTCCTATAAATAATAATTTAAAAAAAGAACACTGTTCAATACATTCCTGAAAATTCAGTTAATAGATTAACAGTTTATACATAAAGATTTATAAATGAAGTTAATTGTATTCTTAGATGTACAAAGTCACATTTAATTTAATCAAACAATTCACCTTTGCACAAGCACTCTTCTAACCACAAAAGAATGCTGGGTTCTAAGGAACTGCATGAACCTAAAACCTCTTGTCAAAGTAGGCAAAACAACAAAAAAAGAAAATATATTCAAAGTTATTTAATCTTCTTTTTTGCAACATAGTCTTCACAGGAGACTACGAAAATCTTAAATAGATGGGCAGTTATTACCAACAATAAATGTTTAATATTAGATACTGCAAGTGGGTGTGAACACCAACATATCCATTTACTTCATTATTTTGTCAAGGAACTGAGTCTAGGGAATAAAATCAAAGTGTCTCTGTTTCCATGCAATGCATTCAGAATACTGTCCTCCAGCTCACTGGTGCTGTAGAAGGTCCAAGAGAAGTTTTTCTGCACAAATTTGAGATGAAGAGGAATGTCATCTCAGCCCATCTTTTCCATTAGGACTCAAGGCAGATTCCTTCAATATTGCCAGCCAAGGTTTATCCCAGCATTTACACAGATCTACTCTGTCAGACAGACCTTTTCAAAGGTACTTTGAAATATTTCATTACTAGAAGCCCTAAGGACCACAGCAGTTTCAAGCTAATGCTTTGCATGTCCTATTAAGTCCATAAGTATATCATGCAAAGATACTAACTTAGGGCTAGGGAATATGGCAGACCTAAAAATCTAGCAGGCAAACATGTCTTGAATTTCTCATGTTCAATTATCCCTCTCCCTTTATTATTACCTATGTAGAAGTTAAATAAACAGCAGGAAAATTATAGTTCAATATATAACACAATGCACATCTCCTAGCTCAGGCTTTTTTGAAAATACGCTCTTCAGAAACACTAATAGGAATCATCCACATTAAAAGGTATCACAATAATGCAAAAAAACAACCCCAAATAATAATTCTCATCCTGTGCTCCCAACATACAGCAGGCAGAAGCTTGGCTGAAAAACCTGGCATTCACAAAAAGAACCTTCCAGAGGTCTTGAGGGTGCACTATAACCAGGGCAGGGCTTGCTCTACCACCATCCTTTCCAAGAAGCTCATGATTCTTCTACACATACAGGAATCCGTATAAGTCTGGAGAAGGGGCAATTTCTGTAGGGAGAGCAAATGCCTTGTAGCTCCAAGTTCCTGATGCAACTTGAAGCTCAAAGGCTCCCATTTGAACTTCTCTGGCCTACTTGTTAGTGCTGCTTGAGTCAAAAAAATTGAATTGCAATGAAGAGCTCAATCTTATGGTATCAGCTGATTTTTATTACATGCATATATTAATGTGTGTGCGCCACAAATACATCAAAGAAATAAAGAAGTAAAAATAGCCATATAACACAGTCTCTCTGATTCCACAGAAATCCCTGAACAACCAGGTCAAGACTTCCACGTCTATCTTTACATGAATTACTGCTTAAATTTAAAGTTATTTCCTGAGCATCAGAATTTTTAATGATTAGAGAAAAGTCTGTCAACACTTGAAAAATAAATTGTTAATGGACTTTTCTTGTATATCACAAAAATACTTAAATGACAAATATTTGTATAGAAGTATGTATAACTAGCTATACATTTACAAGCTATTTATTCCTAGCTGAAAGTACACAGGCAGTGCCAATGTTTGTTTTATCCGAGAGGCTGCTCTTTTCAGTTCAGCAACTATTGTCCTCTTAAAAGGCTTAAGCACCATCATGTTAAGTATTTGAAGAACAAGTTTATCAGCAGTTACAGTACAAATTTAACTCTGTGCCTATGGAACTGAAAGATGGTTTCAAATGTAGCTTTTATGCTGTGCTATATACAGCTCACAGGACAGCAAACATACATGCTGAATTCCCACTCTCCAATGTTCAGAATCATGATAGAAACATGTTGCACTTAAACTTGTAATTGCAGTCCAAAGAGTACATTTTTACATTGACACCATCAAATAATACGTTTAATTTTCTACTTTGTAAGGACTTAATAAGTTAGAGGAATATAGGGGTTTTAAAGCAACGGTTCTAAAAATATATTGTAGTCACTTTCCTTGTTTGGAACTTCATATCCCAAATAATTTTCCAACCAGATGATCTAAATGAAAAGCTATTAAAAATATGCTTCTCACAAAACTAATTTCTTAGTTTTTTACTTGCTCTAAAGCTAGATCTCATACAAAAAAAAAAAAATCCCAGTAAATGAAGGAAAATTACCTTTACCACAAACATTCCTACTACATGAGCCCTCTGCCATTAACTACATACAAACTACCTAGACAGGTGGAAAACACGCTATGTTTTACTTTATTTTTGTTTATCAGTTCAGTCAAACAATAGGCCTGAAGTGATTAAAATAATATATTAAAAAATTATCTTTGGTTTGGCCTTCCATTTTCCTGGCATAAATTCATAATACAATCAATTTTTCTGGCAACTCTTTTTAATAGTTTTAATCCTGCCAAACGCTATGCCAACTCACATGCAAGACACAGATCTGGTAAGTCTTCAGTATTCTGATCTTTTCTTGTATATTTAAAGGATTTTGTGATGAACTCTTTCTTCTAAATTGCAGAACTCCAGTTCTTGCTTTGTGTATCTCAAAACGTAAAAATGACTCCCAAGAAGAAAAAAACTATCATATTTACTACATGAGAAAATTTAATGCTCTCTTTGTTCCATGGTGCAGAGAAGAGAGTACTTAAAATCACCAAACAAGAATAAATAAATAAATCAAAATTACAGCCTGTGCATTACTAGAGAGTGTATTTCAGTGTTCAGAATAGCATTAGCAACCAAGCCCTACTCTTCCCAAGCAATGACGTTTAAGTTGTCTCCTCAGCCTTCCAGGTGCAGTTTTCCAAGCCTGCCAGCTTTGAAGGTCAATTTATTCACTAGAATTTCTTTGGCTTTATCATATTTTACTCCAGAAAGAAAGAAAGGCTTCTGTATTTCTGAGTGATGAAAGATTCAATCCCATTATTAAAATTACATTACATACTGTGAGACAAATTATTAAAAAGAACTTCTCCAATTCTAACATTTTTTGTATCTATAAACTAGCTCAGATTACAAAATTCAGATCAGAGTCCTTAGTCAAAAAGGGCTGCAGGTCTGCTGCAAGAAGGCTGCCTCATACTATTTGTAACATCCAGTTTGCCAACATACTGTTCCTGACATATAAGCAAAGTCAATGCATATTTACATTCACATTTACTCAAAGTCAGACCCTACAGTTTCTGTATGAAACAGATGGATAAAAGAGGCACTGCTGAAAACATTAAGGCAGATCCTGCTCCAACATACATTTTGAGAGACTCTGCTCTGAGTTTCCAGTTTAACTAGAAAAGACAAAGCAGAACCAATGGTGTTACAGCTGTGTTGGTCAAAGGACTGTCATGGCTTAACCCCAGCCAGAAAATAAATACCACACAGCTGCTCACTCCCTCCCTCCACCACAGTGAGATACAAAGGAGAATCAGGGAAAAAAAAGTTAAACTCATGGGTTGAGATAAGAACAATTAAATAAGTGAAACAAAGTAAAGTATAGTAATACTAATTATAATAGTAACAATAAAACTAATAATAGTAATTAAAAGGAAAGGGAGAAAGGGAGAGAAATAAATCACCAGTAAAACAAGTGATGTCCAGTACAATTGCTCACCACCTGCCACCAATGCCCATCCCAAAACCAAGCAGTGATTGGCCCAGTTTTCATACTGAGCATGACATCCTATAGTACGGAATATCCTTTCGGCCAGTCAAGATCAGCTTTCCTGGCTACGCTGCCTCCAAGCTTCTGGTGCAGCTCCTCAGGGGCAGTTCACAAGACTCTTAAAAGTCCTTACTTGGGGTAAGCACAGCTTAGCAACAACCAAAATATCAGTGTGTTACCAACATTATTCTCATACTGAATTCGAAACACAGAACTGTGCCATCAACTAAGAAAACTAAGTCTATTCCAGCAGAAATCAGGACAGGACACAAACAAGGCAAGGCTGCAAGGAGAAGTATCATCATTTATTAGACCAACAGTATGGGTTCTGCCAGCTGCGTTTCAGACATAAAGAAATCTTCATATGGAGTAGACACAGATACAACTGCTCAGTGTTGAATCATGTTAACTCAGTCAGGCAGTTGGAGGGAAAAGGGGACTGAGAAATGTGAGGGGAGGTACGAGAAGAGCAAAGGAAAGAAGCAGTAAAGTTGTTGCCACCTAGCAGGGACAGAGAGAGTAAGATGGATAGCTGTCACCTCAAGAATAATGGAGTCAGCTGGAGCAGGAAACATTAAAAAGTGTCAGAAAACCATTGATGTGTCTGTGACCACAGAGAGACTAGAAGCAAAGAAATGAGATTATTTCAAGCATGAAGTTAAGATGGAAATATTTCTTAAATCAAAAGAAAATGTCTTCTTCAAGCAAACTATAAAGAGCCAATGAAATATTTAAAAATTAGAAAAATAAAATTTTATGTGTATCTGACATAGATACATAAAGCAGGGAACTTAAACTACACCATTCCAAGAGTCATCTAAGTTATTTTACCAAATCTTTCAGGCTGCTCTGGAAGCAAGACTAACAGCGTCATCTTCATCCTTTTATGACAAGAAGCAGCTGGAACAGCAATGCCCAGTAAGAATTTCAAAAGCATGGTTTATTTAAATCTGCTTGGGTTATATTTCAAAAGCTGAGAAAATAAGAATCTTTTTCATATATACCAAATTACTTCTCCAACATTAAACTGCCTATACAGAATTCAGAATCAACGGCTAACATAAATGCTGGCTTCAAGTTCTGGAAAGAAGAAATGAACCAGGCTTGTGAATGTGCTATCTTAAAATATTGACATATTTGGAAATTAACAGTTTAGTTTAGAAATACATATTCTCAGGTAGTCAGATAGTTTATAGTAACAGATTTTTCCAGAAAAGACAAAAGAAAATTACAGTAATAAGAAAACATGTCATAAAAAACTGAAACCTCCTCGTATTGGGTTCCCATCTGTGAGAATTGTAATACTAAGAGGAGGTAAAAATGACAAACCAAAATAAATTAGTTTCTTTTTTAAAAACAAACAAACAAAAACACACAACCAAAAAGACCGCACGAAAGTACTGTAAGAAATCTTCTCTTTTATGCTGATAAGAGATTGAATGTTTAATACTTTAATTGCATCAGAAAGTCGAACAGTCCATTCTAATTTATTACTTAAGCCACTGTGAAGAACAACAATTCAGTACGACAAATAAAATATAAATTTAAAAAATCATTGCAATTTAGTTTAAAGCACACTTTAAAATCCAGCTTTCCACCTACTTTAGTTCAGCCAAGACACAAACCTTAATGCCACCCAGCAAGGACTAAAAAAGAGACACTACAGCAGCTATTGTATAAGTCATACACTTATGACTAATCAACACTCAATATCTGCTTTAAATGATACCTACAGAGACATGGGAGAACAAGATTCCCCCCCCAACTGTGCTGTAACTACGTCTGCCAGCACCCTGTGTCCCCTGAGTTGCAAGTTTGTGTCTCACATTTGCAGTCCAAACTTACTTGTTCCACATGGCAAGATGCAAAACGCAACTTGTTGGCCTAATCTGTTACCTCCTGAGCATGGCAGAGAGTGATACAATGACACCACGAGCAAGACGTGGAGGCTGTGCAGCTCCCAGAGCACTGACATCTATGAACACAGCCTGATGCTCAAAGTGTGCTGTGAGAGCTGGTGCCCGAAGCAGCACACAGCCACCAACTCAGCCCTTCCCTCATCACTCCCATCCCATGTGACATCACACATCGTGCTGCCTCATACGGGGATTCACATACAGGATCTCACAAAAGACAAGATCACTTACAGGTACACACATGAGGGTATTATTTCCCACCACTGGTCAGCAGAATGATTAGAGCTGTAATGCCTTTCAGTTTACCTGAATCCACATTCTCAGAGTATACTGGATTTTTAAGAGAAGCAACTCAGTGCCACCACTGTGAGCTCACTGTCTCTTGCAGGAGGACAAATGAAGCCCAGAAAAGGCATCTGATGACCAAAAGAACCACATTTCACTGACTCTAAGTCAGTTTAAACATTCCTGAAGTCCAAGGACAGACACAAACTGGACCTACAGAGAGATATCATTGCCCCCTCAGTCCAGCCACTGAACAGGTGGGGTCAATCATGTGACATTGTGGGGAGAGAAGAGAGTCAGAGAGGCACTAGCTCAGGCATCTGAGCACAAGATGAACCAAGAAGTGCCAGGTCAGACCTTTCCAGGAAGGACCAGGTAGAGGAAAGATTAGAGACTGGCGGGGAAGTCATGGAAGGTACAAAAGAAGTGGAAAAGGTTCTGTAAAGTAGATTTTATATTCCTATCCTTCCACTTTCTGGAGGGAAAGGAACAAATGCTGCTTCTACAAGGGCCTCCCTCCTGTGGTCCACAGCCTCCTGTCTCTCACTAACAGTCTCTCCACCTTTTCACACCACCAATGCACAAGTCAGTCAGTGGCTGCTCTTTGTTGCCTCCAGTGGACTGCTATAAATGACTGTGTCTGCCAAGACAATGCCCTGGTGGTGTTTAAAGCCAGCTCTGCACGAGCAGAAACTTCTACCCCAGGGTCTCAAATTAGTGTAGCACCAGCACTTGCTTGAGGACTGATGAAGAAAGGGAAATTTTATCTGGCTTTCAAGCAATTCCAGGACTGACCCTTCTTTACCAGTGCCACAAAGAGATGTACTACAAATGGATTGCAAGGGAGGTGGGGGGAGGGGGGCAGGAGGAGAAATAAATTATGAAATATAATGAGATTCATCTGAAAAGTAAGTTGTTAGAGAGAGTTAACTCCCTCTTTAAGGCTGCCACAAGTATAACCATCACAAGAAAGGATAAAGTTGCCTAAAAAAATATATGAGCATTGTCCCAATCAGGATAAAGACAGTATCAAAACACCATGCAAAGATAAATAAGGTGACTCCTTTCCCCTGAGAGTACTCTTTCAATGAAATATCCCACACTGAAAGCAAGAATTACGATTGGCAGATGCTGCTGTTGATATAAATGGCAATGGCACTATCAGCAAACTGTGAAGGACTGAAGTGTCAGAATGAGAAAGAAGACAGAGCATTCCTCAGCATTGTCAAGAACCTTGCCTGACATCATTCTAATTGCTATCAAAAATCCTGAAAGCTGCAATTGGAACAGACAGGCCAACAATAAAACCACAAGTAGGACCAGGAGCACCATCAATTTTAGGTTTTGACAGCCAAATCCAAATCAAAGAATGTAATATTTTAACATTCGCTTCATCTTAACCAACTGCATTTTTAATCCTGCCAGACTAAAGATCCATTTCACTCACCACAAAAGATTCCTTCAGTCCAAAAAATTAAATATTTGCTTTTGGATATTTGCCAAGAAAACACAGAGAGGGAGAGTTGCTCTGACATATCTTCACAAGATATGTCAGTTGTTTGATACTTCTTCATTGATGTAGCTCTGATTCCCCTTCTCTACTTGAGACAATTCAAACCTGTCCAAGTCTGGCTGACTATCTTATATCACAGCTTACAGTCTTCACAAGTAAATACAAATCCTCCTGGTTTTACAAGCAGAAGTTTACTCTGTATTCTGCATAGATCTGGAGAACAGACAATTTCTGTTTACACAGCAGGTGCCTTGTGTAGCTATGAAGAGAAAAGGTTCCTCCTTGAACTTCTTTAGCCTGCTTCTTACCACTATTCAGGCAAACAAGAAACAGAATTAATTTTAATTAACAGTGCTGGATTAATAGCAACTTACAACAAGTAATTAACTACACTTTCCTGCTAGCACATGGTTTTTACTGCACTTAACCATCCACCTCAGCAAAACCAAAAATTCAAGACATTCACCCTTGACATGGTGCACATAACTTGCAGGTTAGCTCATCTTTTATCCTGTCTTATGGACTAAGCACTACTACACTCACTACAAAGAAGATTTATGGCATAAGTCTTCATCACAGAATACTCTGTTCAGACTAGTAGTAGCCACAGGAAAGTGCCCCATTTTGGTGAAAGCTCTAAGTTCAAATCCATTCAGGTACACACAGAAAAGCAAACAGGAATATGTAATAACTAAGATGGTGATGAAATGTAGCTCCCCGTTTCCCAACAGTTTGTCCTGAACTCAGAAGTAATACTGTCAGAGCAACTGAAATTCCAGTTTTTAGGAAGTTCAGTATTTCAAAAAAGTATTTTCTCCATATCTAGATTAAAACAAAAATGAAGAAAAATAACCCCAAATCTACCCATAGTACCAAATCGACATTTACAAATGTGTCTCTATTCCCACTTTTTTTTTTTTTTTTAAACCAATCCTGACGCTTCTGCAAATTGTATCTTAGCCAGCTACATCTACAACTGAACTAAACCGAGACTGCTTATCAGGAATTCCTTTAAATTAAATACAAAGCAGGTATATAAGTAGGTACACTAATTTTCTTGAAATTTCTCACATACTTATTGAAAGAAGGTCATATAGAAGAATTCATTACCTCAAACACAGTCTGTAGGGGTAACAGAATCCAATAGACAAACTAGACTGGGAAGATGTTTAATTTGCACAAAAATGTAAACAATGCACTGAAATCTTGTCGCTCTTTAATTATAAAAAAAATAAACAGCTAAAACCAAGAACTAAAAATGTAAAGATCTGAAGGACAGAACAAAGTTTTGATTTTTCATTTGCAAATTCAATAAAGAGAGTTAAAGGAAGTTGGTCAGCCTGTATTTGTTTTGTGAATCATTAAGACTACATTTGACTCATAAGCACATATATTTGGTGATGCCTTATCTACAATTCTTCAGTCACTTAACTGGATTCTTTCAAAAGCTCCATTACCAATAGTCAGCAATAAGAATCACAAAACAAACTGCCCTGGAATGAGAAGAACTAGACAGGATTAACTTTCTTTACTAGGAATACTACTGCAATACAAGCAGGTCTGTATTTAATAGACAGGGGGAACCAAGGCTGTGCAGAGCAGTACCCTTTCCAGAGATTTCAGGTATCACTAGTAGTAGCCTAAGCATTTCAATGTTTTTAAACATTCAAGATATTCTAATAAAAAG